>JAIPRN010002191.1:0-33605 GCA_025469175.1 Geopemphigus sp. TES_GeoC_2020
TTAACTCGAATGCCTCTTCTTAATATGCAATATTATGCGTTATACATTATAGCAAAAATATAATACTTGGCACGTAAAGCGATTGGACATTAGATACAAAATAACCGAATTTGGTTCGATATTCGTGACAATTTTTAGCGATATCGAAAAAAATACAAGAAGCGTGTTCAACGAATCACAAGACAAACATACTTCCGAGGTCGAAATGGTAACGTTGGTTATGTTCTTCAAAAATACAATTACAGTTTGATTCCGTGTATTTGCATAACCTAGATAAAAGGCGAAGACCAACGTTCGTTTTCAATATCGTTAGAACCTAACCAAAACTTAAATCAACATTTATAAATATATAACGCATAAAGTCTATAAGGATATTCGCATTACAGACAAAATAATACGCGAGAACTCGGCCAGTCGGCGTAAATGAAATTGTATATTTTTTCATCTCCATTAATAGCAACGAACATATTTTTTATTGCGATATGTTCGTATATACAAATTGCGATAAAAAAGTGAAAAATATTTTATCGCTATGAAATAATACGGGCGCGATAATAATTAGTTCGTGTTTGTTTATACGGTTATTTTATCGAAGCGACACGAATATAATAATTTTCAATTCGATTTCGGAATCGGTTTAGATATTCACCGCCACACATTTTATATTATCGTAATTAATTACTATAGGCCGACACGCAACAAATATACGAAACACAAAACGCCTTTGAATGTGAGAAAATGCTCAAAAAAATGTAAAAAGATACTTTAAAAAACGAAATAAAGGCGTCGCTTTTTCGTTGAATTTTGTGACTGGAAAACGTTATACTAGATAACACACCACCTTCCTGGGAAAAAAACGTAAATTTCGTCTAAATTCACGCCTTATGAATTCGCGTTGCTGAGTGAACGGTTCAAAAATTACGCGAAATACGAATTTTTTTTTTTGTTAGTTTCACACCTAAATTATTAAATATAAATAGAGGATTTGGCCAAAGTCGGTGTCGAAAACAGCCTTTAAGTGTTTATTCGAAACGATAATGTCGACGTTTATCGAAATCACTGTGCTGTGTTTTTGGATCGTTCGTTTAGCTAAAGACGAAACCTTATTTTTACGTTTCAACCTCGCGTTTCCAATGTTCTTTGCACTTATAGAATTCTTCGATTACATAACAATCCTATCGATTCGTTTAAACGATTAATAAACAAAAATTCGGAATACATTCGAGGGTATTGTTTTCGATTCACGGCCAAAGCACAACTCGGACGATCGGTGAGAGTGCCGCCGATAGGCGTCAAATTCTATTCTCAATGGGAACGAGTTGGTTCGAACGCGAACGAACGTCCCGATTCGATCGTACCCATATAACGCGTACATAATAGGCGACCGACTTGCGCGATATTTTCGAGCCATTGTACGGAACAGGTGCTACAGGCTGTTTTCATGTCGTCGTCGTCTGGCTGTGTCAAATAGCGATTGTGCGTGCGCGTCCACGAGTTACACAGTCTATTTGCACCGTTGCAAATAACGTTTTCTCTGGCGGAGGGAGACATCGGCGGCGATTCGGCACGCACCACATTTTCGGCGGTGCTCGATTCGTCATGTCCGCGTTCGCGTATTGTTTTTTTCGATCTTTTCCTCTCGTTTCCCGACGGAGAAATCGAGTAAAACATACCCGACGATCACGGACAATTATCGCGGCACGCACCGAAAACGGCACAAAAATCAAAAGCAACCAACGGCTCGCGTCGATTACGGAGACACGACGACGTTCCCGGTTTTTTTTTTTTTACTGTTGGTCCAGTCTCGTTTGTTGCGCGCATTACGCGTGGCCAATGTTGCAAATCGTCCGTTAGTCGTTGTTTTGTGGAATTCGCTCGTCGCGCGCAATTACAATTTCAAACGCCGTGACGTTTCCGAAACGCCATATTATTATATGGAAACGTTTCGACGTCGTTTACGTACCCGCGCGTAATATTTAAATAAACGAACTATCGACGCGTAATGATTCGTTAGGATTACGACGAGAGAAACGAAATTCGGTCTCGTCATTATCGCCGTATATGTCGACAATTCACGAATACCTACGTTTGTAACCGGAAAACAACGATACACGTAAACATCAGGACGCTCGCACAATTTAATATAACACTAGATTACGTCTAAAAATAATGTAGAAAATCCACGGTCACTATAAGTCGCATTTGATAGGGGTACAAGGGTACGGCGCATTTACGTTTCTCCCCAAACGGTAATACGAGGGGAAAATTATAATTTCGCCGCTTTCCCTCTCCGAACACTGATGTAGTGTTCGTTGTTTGAAATAAGAAAAATAAACGAGAAGTCCCGAAAATTCACGTCTCGCGTATTAAACTTAACCGTACGTTGAAATATAATAAAATTTGATAAAAACGGAAACGTTTAATTTAAGTAATAATACGTCTTCGTTCGGTGATTGCGAAGCGAATAAAATATTTCTAATCGAAATATAGAACCGTTATAAAACGAGTATAACGCATAACTTTGAACTCTTACGATGTTACAATATTTATTAATATCGTAATGGCGACAATAAAAAGCGATTGTTTGTTCGACGATCCTTTTTATCGATTAGGGTTAAATAAATTAAGTATTCCATGGAGGGAAAATTGCGCCACCAGTCGATGGATCCATAAATCAATAAACGCGCCCGCCTCCCCATCATGCTTAAATCGCCGCCAAGTGTAAACGTCGTCGATACCTACATCCGCGGCTGGTAAAAAAAACAAGTCTTCGATCCGTTGGAGGTTGAACGCGTTATCCCGGTCCACAAAAAGGGGAAGAAAAACCGAAAAAAAATTTGTTCGTCAACTCGCGCGCTCTAGGTTATTTAACTAAAACGAAATGGCAAACAAGGTTTCGTGTACGTTTCAATTCGCGTGTTCTTCGTCGATACGCGTATCCGTCGAATTCATTACTCGCTGCGCGATTTCGACTACTCCCTTTCCCCCTCACTGATACTTTCGTCCGCCGCGGCGATCACAGCGTCTGCCCCCCCCCCACTACCCTACAAACCGCCACCGACGCCGAAACCGTTTTGCTGGACGGGTGACGCGTTTCGTCCGACGAAAATGCTCGTCCACACGCGCGTGTATTGAACCAAATACGACACTGACGAATGCGTGATGTTTCATTAATTTTGCTTCAAGTAAGTTTCTAACGTATTTCAGCGGCGGTGTACTCGTCGAGTATACACATAGTTACCCGATATAAGTAAACGTCGCAGAGACGGACGATAATAATTCCAACAGTGTACGCGTGTATACGGTAAATAATATTTTATTTATATATACGTAAATTGTGATTACAGTGGACGTTGAACGTTACAACTCGATTAATTATTAACGAATGACGACCGTTGATTGTTTTCCCCTACGGTTTCTAAGACAAAATGTGACGCGTGTACGAGCGCGCCAGGTAACGTCGATCCGTTCGGTTTTAATTACCGTAATTACGCGACGGAATGGCACACGGACGAATGCGCCGTTACTACGGTCGCCGCGGAAAGCCACACTCGTTGCCAAATGAAGGAGAAGTACGCGTACTACGGCCACCGCCAGAAATTAAGCGTTGCGCGACAATTTCGTCCGGGCCATTATCCCGAAATCGAACGAGATGATGAACGTGTGAAACGGCGACGATTTTTATACGCGAGAACGGATCGACCGCTTCAGAAATAAAAAAATCGTTGAGCGCAGGGAAACGTCTTCTCCGTCATGCATACGCGCGTATACGCTTAACGACCCATTAACCTAAAACGCACGGATTCTTAACCGTTTTCGAGACACGGTCCGCTACCGGATACATACCATATAGTTATGGAGTCACCCCAAAATAAAAAAAAAAAACGATCGTCGTTTTCGAACAGGCGACTTTCTCCTTATTGATTTCGTCAGCGAACGCTTTTTCGTGTAAGAGTAGTAGCACCATTTACGGATTTCTACGCACGCCAATTTCCTTTCCGATTCGTACGTGGCCCGTATAGTTCGTTCGACACGGTCCCACGATTTTTTCGTCAGTTTCCTTAAGCGCGATCAAAACTAAGCGAAAAATCACGAAAACCCGGTAAAATTGTCGACGAGTACGATTCTTGTCGAACCCAATTCCGTGTTTATTTTTATTTCGTAATTCCGAAAATAATAATTCGAAACGTTCGAATATTTTTTACCGACGATTTATTTATAACGACGGTAATACGATACATGGAAAATTTCGTCGGACAAATTTGATCAATTTTTCGATTAAACACAGTGTTTGTCGCTCTGGTGGTTAAGTCGATCATTTGGTTTTTTACGTTTTTACGTTTGAATATTAATCGAACGTTCAATTTTATGAACGAAGGCTAGAACATTTAAGGGTATGAGGTTTATCGTCTAATATCTTGGTCATAATTTAGAGTCCCTCCCCTCTTACATTGACTCCCGAATACTCATCTACGGTCCACAGGGGTCCACTGATTAAGAAACCCCGACCTAAAATGTAAATAAATATATATATTCGCTGAATCGTTTTGTTTCAGCGTTTAATCGCGTCGCATACTACGCGATAAAACCGAAGATGAAGTGGATGAACGCGGTTGAGTGTGAGGACTGCTGGTGTGTACGTGGATGGTGTGGGAGATCGGGTCAAGTGAAGGTTAAGGATAAAGGTGGCCGACCCCAAATAGCTAAGATCGAGACCAGGGAAAAGAAGAAGATTCTGTATATATCTCGTACGTACAAGAACACGAGCATAGGTATAGTGTGCGTGTGTGTTTCGTTTTCGAAACGAACATATTTACTATTTTGTAACACTAGTGAGAAGGAAAGGCGAGTTTATAATTCATAAAAAGAATTTACGAGCTGAAAGTTAATGTTTACATCATGACTTAACGTCTTATCGAAAGTCGACATTTTCTAATTGGGTGTTACAGAAAAAATGTAATGCAAGGTCCCCCTTGCCGGTAACGTCTTCGATACAATCGTGTCCGACGCTGTATAAACAACGATATCGCGTAAGTATTCGATGTCGCCGTTCGACTTAATTTCGACGCTTTTGTGAAAATAAATAATCGTCTTCACGAACGCGTCGTCGCGGAGGTTCGGTATATTCGTTGTCGTCAACACCGGATCGGGTAAGACGAACGAAATACGCGTCGGATATCGCGCGCCTCATACCCCCGGTCGTCTCGACACCGCGACGCCAGTCGCTATACGGGCACGATAAAAACCGATCGCATTTTTTAAAAAACGTTCACCGCGAATTGGGCGATGGAAAATGATTGCCGTCCACACGCGGCCGTGCGTATGCACAAACGCGCTCTAAAGATAATAAATAAAGAATAACGGCAACGACGTGTCGCGTTCGGACACGTGAATTTATAAGGTATTGTCCGATGGACATGCGATTTCGTTCAAAACAAAAAAAAACGGCGTACTACGTGTACAATTGTCCCTGGGTACCAGGTAGAAGGGGAGGAGTTCAGACGTTAGCTGGACGGCGCACGTATTGTTCCGGGTATTTTGTTTCTAGTGCCAACTAAAACATTCGCTCGCCGGACGATCGTATTTACGGGGGGAGGGAGAGTAGGGCGATTATTTCTTGTTACGAACCGATTTGCGTTGTTTAAGTCTACGGGCAAATTTCCTCCAACAAAAACTGATTTTTTAAAACGTGACGCAATACACAAAATCGCGTGTACATAGCAAACGCTAATAAGGGATAAACCGTCAAAAATAATTTGAAAACGAGTAATTTAACGTTTTTCCGTTGGACGTATTCTTCTATTTTGATGGTTAATATCAGAGTGCCCGCTGTACACAAAGGCGTTAACGTATTTTTCCCGTAACACTTGACGGGACCAAACCAATCGGCCGTTTCATAACGGTAACCGTCGACGGAAGTTTTACTGTATTACGTTTATATAGATTCATATTTTGTTACAATAAAGGGATAACGAGGGTATTTAAGTATGGTCTTCGTCGCGGTCTTTCTATAATCGATAATATAGAATAAAAGCGCCGAATATTTATAAGCCATACGCGTCGTTTTCAAACGAATTCGTTAACGATTTGTCACCGACGAAAACGTATAAATTATAACGGTAACGAGATATAACCACGAACGTACGTCCTTAAATTTGAATAATATCGTTATTAAGTCGTAACTCGTAAGTATTAATTAAGACGTTATTAGTGATCGTCCTTAAAACCCATTACACTTGTTAAACGTACGACGGATGAAATAAATGTAATTATGTTTTCGAAAAATTCGAAAGCCCGCCTCCCTCTCCCCCACCCCAGTTCAAAAAAGAAAACTGCGAGAACGCGCCCCACCGGTTATAACAGACGAGGGGACGGCGAGTCCTATCGAACAATTTTCTTCGAAACTGCGAACTACCACTAATCACGCAGAACCGCCTTGGACGAGACCACATTGTTATACGACGCGAAGCGAACAGAATTTAATCCGGCGATATCGAAAATTATTAATGTCGCGTAAAATCCCACGCGTTTCCCGTCAATTCGCGGGTCTTCGGGGTTTTAATTTCCGACATCCCAATACGCAATCTATATATATCGTTTCCTCGAAGAAACGACTCCCGTCGACGGCCAGTGAGTAACGACTATTAATTTCTTTTCTATTTTCTTTTTCGCAAAACGCTTTTTATTTATCGAACGTAAAAAGTAGACCACCCCTCCAACCCATTGTTTGACACGTTGTCGACACGGTTACGACCACCGACATTACGCACTATATTTATTTATTTATTTACTAATTTGACGGGCAATACCCTTTTTTACATGAAAAACACAAAAACAATATACAATTCATAACCTAACCTATACATTCTTTAATATTAATCACAAACATACATAAATAATCGAACTAAATACTAAATAAAGGATCGGCATTGGCGCTCGACATTAGTCTTCTTAAAAGCTCATTTGCCATATAATTGGTGGCAGTATTAGGAACGTAGAAAGGTGCAGTAGATCGAGTGAGACGGGGTGGTACCTTAAAATAGAGTAAAAAATGGACAGGAGAATCAATTTTAATATTTAATAACCCAATAATAAATTTAATATCTGCGTCATATCTACGCTCAACTAGGGAAGATAAGCCAGGATATGTAGCAACTGGTGTATAGTTATGTGGTTTACAAGGAATTTTAAGTGTGAATTTAGCAAATCGTAAAAATCTACGTTGAACACGCTCAATTGAACCATCGGCCGTACGTACGTCGATTTTTGACGCGCAAACCGTACACGTACGACACGACGCATCGATAAACGTTCGTTTCGCACAATATTCGTTTGCGACGACTAACCGAACCCCGTGCGCCCGCCCGAATCGTCGCGATTTCAGATTGTTTTCGCGAATACGGACCGAATAATAATCGTCGGACGCGGTTTTTATTTAACGTAAACGTTAGCCGGCGATTATTGCCTACGACCTTTACAAAAATGTCTCGACTACTTTCGGCAAGCCGAGTGGTACAAGCCCATATCGTGTCGCTGGTCGCTCGAGTACTCTACTTGTGTACCGAAACAACGAAGGACGCCTGGTTACGTTATCGTCGAAATCGTTTTATTTTTAACGATAACCAATAAATACGAACCGTAAATATGAACACATACACACACACACACCGTACGTCATAGGCTAGAACCTCTAGTCGCGCTTTTGCACCTTCCTTCCGCCGTTTGAATTCGTCACTAAGTGTTCGTTTCGTTTTATCCTCCCGTGAATCTAGATAATTTTAACGCAATTCCGTCGGTATTCCGCGTTCGTCTATTATAATTCGCGCCGCTCGACCGACCACCGGACCAAGTTTAGCTTTATTTAGCTGCAATACCGCTATCGACTTTTAATAGTATTTTTCCGTCTTCGACGACAAAACCCTAGTTTAATAGTAAATACCCGAAATCGATCGGCGTTTATTAGTTACGTCCAAAATGTTCGTAAACACGCGTTTTTACAAGCGACATTTGGTTTTCGCTTACCCACACACGGCGTAAATATAAAACATACTATTCGCGACTAATTTTTTACTAAATTATTAGTTTAAAAAAACTAGTTTTACGCACGGCCTCGCCGCAAATATTTGACATTCGTCGTTAGTATTGTTCTTATGAATTATTGAACAATTTTACAATAACAAACGCGTAATAGGGCCGTTTGAAATAGAATTTTTTTCGCGTAAATACAATTTAAGAACCGTATTAAATTAATAATAAATTAGGCACGTCCGTTAGATACTTCGTGAACAAAAACGTAACACTAGTACGCAGTTAATCACTGGTATACGAGCATTTGAATTCGGATAAGTACGTTTGTTATATTGCGTTAAAACCCGCGTACTTACGGTTGACGATGACAATAATTAAAGAGACGGCAGATTGGATCAAATACATCGGTTAGTCATTACCGAAAAATCTAGTAAAATGTACCTTGTAAAAAAACGCGTTTACGAATACTATTGAGTACCTAAAGCGTTCTTATTAGTGAAAGTCTAACCAATTTCGAGCAATTACTACAACGCGTTTTACGCACAAAGACCGCGAAACTCCGATAGTATTTCCTTACTACAATTCGAAAATATTGTAAACGGGAAATTGAAGTCTATCGGGGGGGGGGAAATTCTATAGGAAATACGGTCGGAACTTAGATATATGTACGTAATTTGTCGACGTCGTATGCCGATTTTATTGGCGAAATATATCGAAACCCGGAGAGTTTTTCGAATCTTCGTCCGATCGATGGCGGACATCCTCGTCCAACAAAGGGTAAATGCCAAAAAAATAGTTTTCTAAAACTGAACGAACGAATGTCCACGCACCGTTGTGTGGAACAACGTAATGGCGACACCATAGATTAAAATTCGTGTTCGTACATAAGGACGTTCGGAGGAATTTCGGAGCACGACACAACGCGCGTGGTCATTAGACGACACGAGTTCGTCACGTGATGAGTTGTTCGCGCGTAAAACATTGCGTCGAATTTCCTAAGAGAAAAAAAAATCACCTCGGCGAAAATTACCCGATTATTCGTAACCGCGAGACAATGACGCCGGATGACCTGCGGGTGAAGTCGTGTTCCGTGGTACCCATTTCGAATATGATACGTGCGTACGAACAATGATGTGACCGACGCTGCGTAAAATCGGATAAACGTCGAGATCGAACGATAATTTTCGATTTCATGTTGTGAATACGCAAGATCGAACGATTGGATTCGAAAACCGACGATTATTGAAATTATTTGGCGACCGTTCGGTGTCCGGTAGAAGCGAAAAACGCGCCAGTTGTTACAATTCGATAACTATTATGTTGCTGCCCTTCGTTACGAAACCGTTTCCGTGTTGAACACACGCCCATAGAGTACACACTTCGACATTACGTCGGACCACTGACGATGAACTTCAGAAAGCGACCAAGTCAATGGCTCGTTACCGAAGCGAGTTACGAATGAAAAATTGTAATATTATTTGTCGAATAGTCGCGAATATAATTTAATAATCGACCATGAATTTTCGGATACGATTTCGTCGTGAAGTCCACTGGCGATTGACTTTCCCACGTGTCGAATTTTAATTTTCTTAACACTCTTCGAAACTGACTCGACAAATTTAATACCAAAAAATCGCTAATACTTCATTTTCGAATTTATCTCGGGATCAAAAAAAAAAAAAAATAAAAAATCGAAAAAACGTAGGAAAGTCGAAGGTCTTCCGCGACGTGTACAAATCCGTTTTCAAATTTCGTATTGCGCGCCACCGCCACAATG
The DNA here is from genome assembly GCA_025469175.1 of Geopemphigus sp. TES_GeoC_2020. NCBI lineage: Eukaryota > Metazoa > Arthropoda > Insecta > Hemiptera > Aphididae > Geopemphigus > Geopemphigus sp. TES_GeoC_2020. The sequence goes on from JAIPRN010002191.1 coordinate 9,806, forward strand.
GTTCGACCGGTACGTCGGAGGAAGTAGGGCAACGTCTAATTTATCGCGTTACGTGCGTGCCGGACAAAGACAGAAAATATTCGCTACTTTCGATGATCCTCTTTCGGTACTGTTGCGCTCACGCGCGCGAAAAAAACGAATACGAAAACAATTGAATTTCACGCGTGGTATCGAGACGAATGTCGAAAAGTCGCCAATTTGTAAATCGAAAACAAACAAACAAAAACAACGAACGAACGAAAATAGGAATAATTTAACCGCGCGTTCTCATCCAGAAATACGTCCGTTTCGACCAGCAAACAGAAGCCCGACGACTCGGGCGCGTATACGTATCGGCACGTCGATCAACAAGATAAAAGGATTATACGTAATAAATACAATTACGAAGCGACATAAAACGACGAACCGCGGCGGTAGCCAAGTTACACGTTCGTAACAACAAAACGAGTTATTATTTATGCACGATGTACATATGCCCGTTCCCACTAATGTGTATTAACGTATACGATAATACATAATAACAACGATATATATTACGTTCGCGTCTAAGTGTATACAATATATCAATCTGCCGAGAACTTTTCTCGTTCCATTATTCATGTGGCGTCCTGTTCGCACAGCGTGCGTCCCCGGGACGAAGTAACGAGTTTACGGAGCAAAACGTATTATTATTAAATATATCATTTTTGTAAAAGACGACCAAGAGCGTGAAAACGAAATTACTGCGCACCAGCCTAGGGAGTGGAGGAATCATCGATACAATATTGTACGATTAATAAATACATATGTATATATATATATTTCGTCAATCGCGACGTTTCTATACGAACGCTCTATTTGTAGCGAAAGAGTACGGACGATATATACGTAAGTGTACGTTACTTTGGACCGCGTTAATAAATACGAGTAAATAATATATACGAATATATCGCGGCACCGTTATCGATCTGAAACGTGTGGAAATCGATCGACGCGAATTTCGTTTTTAAAATACGAATTAACGGTTTGTTGGACGCTCCTAAAATTGTCGATACGATAATTGAATACGTCACACGTTTGTATAAATACACACACACACATATATATATATATATATCGTAGCGTGGTTAGATGAATTAATTGTTTTTAACTCATTAAATTGACGTAACAAATACCCGTAATTTAAAAGTTACTCATACGTTTTTATAATTAAGCCAGCCATATTCACAACGGTCGAACGTCGTCACTTTTTTCGCGAAACGTGCGTTATTTATAACACTGTTAAGCCGACAATCCGAAAACTACTCGAAACAATAACGTTATTTATTGATCATAATTCAGGGTGGCCCATAAAGATAATTTTCGTAGACGCGAAGTGATCGGACATTAGCTCAATGTCATAATGTCGAACACCTATTTTGTTGACGAACTGAGACGTTTGCGTAATTTAGTGTATAATGGTCGCTACAGACCTAACCGTCTAGAAATTGTTTAATATATACGAATTAACGAAACCACGATTCGTTCAGTACGTTTTACCGTCTAAATGTAAGTTGTACTTTATCGTTAAATCGATAAATTCGCGAACAAATAGCGTAAATTACCTAAATTATTTACGAAATTTAAATTTTTTTTCAGTACTTTTAACCTTTAAGATACGTACGAGTTAATTTACTATCGAAAGAAAAAAAATCGTATATATACTGGCCGCCGTATAAATAGTACTTGTGTCGAGTATTCAAATAGAGAAGAAACTAATTAGAATAGTTTTCTGGAATATTTTCCTAAGAAAATGTACCTCGACTAATGTAAAAACGATAACTTTTATCAAATTTAAAGTTTTGTTTTAAAAAAACGTTAATATTGTAAGGACGTCGTGTGGTCTTACGATAACGAGCCAATACGATGGCTGTTCGTATTCCGAATAAGCGCTTGAGTACCGAAAACGTATTTATTTAAATCGTCCCGTTCCGATAGTCTACGGAGATGGCTAGTCCTTGCCCGTGTTTTAAACGTTCAGGAAGACGGAGAATGCTACTCACTTTGACTGGTCGAGCACCATGTGCTCGAAGACGACGCGGTGGCCATGCCCGGGTGTGAAAAAGGAAAGTGGGTGCGCGCGACGGGCCGACGACGATTGGTACGCTGCTAGAAAACGACGTGGTCCGCGTGATTACACGACCGGGAGGAATGAGACGACGACGAATCTCCGAGAACCCTCGAAGGCGAACACCGTGCGAAAGGAAAGAACGTATTTACCGTCTGCACGCGTGCAACGACTACAGCTCGCGGCGCTCCGGCGGACTAACACAGTAGCGGTCCGGGCGGCCACGCGCTTACAACAGGCTGCACGACCAGACCATCGGCTCGTCCCTTGACCTGTGTTCGATTGAACGCCGACCAATACCGACGGTGCCCGACCGCGCCCGGTCGAACGACGACGACGACGAGACCGTCGAGGAGGGGTGAATACTAACGACACATTCGCCGCCGCGCGCAAAACTCGCTCTTCCCACCGGCCGAAGTTCCGCGACGCTTTTTCGCTTACATCCGTGCGCGCGCGCATTCGCTCCCTATACGGGCCGGATGGTACGCCCCGCCATTCTTCCCTTTATCGTCGTCGATAACGATAATGACGCCGGCGAAACGTAAAATAATCCGTTCGAAGAACGAAATTCGGAAACCGCGTACTCTCGATACGTTCGCGTCGAATTTGTCGTTGGTGGCCGACAATTCCGTCGTTACGTTACTTTTTCCGACGGTTTCATCGAATTTCGACACGACGTATATCTATAACGTAATACGCGCCCGGCGATTCGTTAATCGTTAAGGTATCCCGCGTATCGATCCTACGAATTCCTAGCGCGCGACACGAATTTAACGTTTTTAATTACGAATACTCGACGTCGACCCTACTCCGAGTTCGTTCGAAAATCGTTTAACTTTATCGATTCGTCATTGAACGTTAGTTATTAGTCCGCAAATATTGCCGGTCGACGTTCGTTTCGCCGTTTGTCGCCAAATCAGACGTGGGGGCCGACGGTGCGTTACGCGTAAATTATGGAGGGGTACCGTATCTCATCAACACAAAAACGCCCGAGTACTTAAACGTAAATTAACTTGTCTTTTCCTAGTCTGACGAAGTTTACCGTGTAATGTAATGACGATTACTGAACGCGTCGATTACGGCCCAAAAAAAGGGTATACGCGTTTTGACGTACTCGTCGTTTGTGCGTTATATTCGTTTCGGTTATTTAAAACGCCGAAAATACAAAACTTGGACAATGTATCGAAGAATTTTCTAGCGTGACGTTTAAAAACACTATTTTCATAACATGCGCCACCGAGCAATTTCGTCAAATAAGTGTGTATGTACAGCGCTCGTTCGACTAAATATAAAACGTAACTTTTAAGCGACTCGACATTTAAATTCCTCCTGTCGTAATTTCCATTATACACGCAAGTATCTACATTATCGATCATTTGTTGTCCACTTGCCACGTTCCATTTTCTTCGTCGATCACTTAGATTCTCTTCACTTAACCGTTCAACGGCGTTTCAATGTATAGTACGCAACGGAACGACAAAGGCGCACAACATTTAATACAAAAGAATCACGTAAATACGGCGCGGGACCGATTATTGTTATTATTAAATAATTTAAAATGGGAAGAGGAAAACCAGACGACGAAAAATTGCGGTATTTAAGGCATATGTGGTGTTTCACGAAATATCGCGTCGACTTAAGGGGTTCCACGGTTAATGATAATTTTGTTAAATTTGGCGAAAATTGCGATTCCAAAAAGTCTACAGGTCAACCTCAAACTGATCGTAAAAGAGAGCAATTTTAAAAGTTGCATCGAATTCCGATTAGGCTGCAAACGTGGTATTGTCAACCGATCTGGTGTGATTTTTACAACATACAGAGAGACTATTGAAATGTACGCCCCTACAATCATTCGAAGAAAACTATTAAGAAAACCACTATTGAATAAATGCAATAAAAACGTAAGAGTAAAATTTACAAGATCCAAAATGAATCGGGGGGGGGGAATGAAGAAACGTAATTTTTTAAAGGAAAAATGTAATTGGGATGGTCCTGATGGTATATATTACATATGACATAATCACGAGTTAAAGATGAGCGTATAATGTCAAAATGTCAATTGGGAGGAGGATCCGTAATTATTTGGCGTGTAGTTATAAAAAACGAATTGAAGTCGTTTTTCGAGATAGCAGAACAAATGCTTCGAAATATTTAAGAAATCTCTTAATAAATCAAAAAATGTTTTCGGCGAAAAACAAGAAGTATTATATTTCGGCAGGATAATGTTCCAATCCATACCGTTCGTTTCATAAAGTTATGATTTAAAGCAAATTCTGTGCGACGTCTCGCTCCGGGTTCACCGGAAGAGCATCGTTTGACGATCCGTCATAGGGCACGAGTTGCAAACCCGTAGCCGAGATTCAGGGATTGGAGCCAACGGGATTTTATTATTTTCGTTGTTGTAATTTTACCGGCCAAAACAAAAAATGAGGAGGGAAGAGAAGTTATATATTATGGACATCACACCAACATACGTACCTGTCCACCGAAAACGGTCCCCGTCCCGGGGAATGATGATAGGTGGGTTTACTCCATCTTTACTGTTAAAAACTTACACGATAAAACAGATTTAATATGAAAGAAACTGGATGAAAATTTAATATATACACTGCCGCCTTAATCGTGGATGACATACAAACGAGAACTGAACTAGGTCTGCAAAGAATAGGTCGGTACGACTATCGATATAGATTTTATCGCTAAATAACTATAATCTCGGGTTAATGAACGGAGCTCCAGATGATATTGAACGTTACATCTGTACCAATATTAAATACGTCCGCACCAATTCCAGGTCGAAATATTATTGAAAACGTTCGGGGGATTACTCAGTAAAGAAGTTTATAACGACGCCGAACAATATTCTTCAGTTTATGAGTGGAAACAATTACTTTTAGATGTTTGGGCGTACATTTCAAAATACATTATAAAAAAAACTTAATAACAATTCCAAATAGAATTATTGCCCCTATTCATGCTAATGGAGGTTCTATTTAATATTAACATATACAAATTATTTAAATTTGATCAAAATTAAAGAATGTTGTTATATCATATATATATATGTGTCATCGATCGTGTACGTATTTCTTTACATATCTTTTGCGCATTTCAATTTTAATAAAGCCGAATTCGCAATAGTAGGATGGTGATACATATATATATATAACCATCATTTATAATTATGTCTGTTACATATGACGCGTATTTTGTTTTTAATTCGCGAACCTTTAATAATTGAGGCTTATTCTCGAAAAATTTCACCATTCAATTCAATCACGATAATTTAAGAGTAATTTTTTTTCACTCGAAACTTACGAGCCCGTTTGGTAAAAACTTTTTGACAGACATTATTAAACGGAGCATAATCTTAACTGTTTACCTTCACTTGTTGAACGCCTTATATTTTGATTGTATTATTGAGTCTTATTCTTTTATTATTATAAAAGACATTTTGGAATTTCCTCGTTACATTTAGATTATTTTATAAAAAAAATGTCGACTTTTTATACCAATTTATTACAATAGGCCAAATTCAACAACTTTGTTGATCCAAATAAAGTACATCAATCGGCTATCGTTACAATATTTATGAATGCCATAGACATATTTTCGTTGCCGAATAATAAGATATTCTCTTTTAGTTTTGGCACATATAATCTTTTTCGTTTGGTATAAATTAAATCTTAAAATTAAAGTTAGAAATATTTAATAATTATTAAAATTATAGTAAACAAACTCATATAAGTATAATTATTATAATTATTTTTTAATCACAATTAGTAAAATATAATAGTTCCATTATAAAACGATACTTTGTAGATGAAAATATAATCATTAAAACTGATTTTATTAATAAATTAATTGGATTAACAGTATTTTGATAGCTTTAGTTTTTATTTTTCAAACAATTACATATATTAGATTTGATTTTTCCTAAAAATTATATGCGTACGTTTATTACTTAGTTTTTTTCAGAATCTGGTATAACATTCACCTGATTGTTATGTTCTTTCATATCATATTTGTATAAGCAAATTTCAGGATTCCAACATATATCGTTGAACAATATTTTTTGTCCAGCTGCATTTTCTGTCATAAATTTGACTGCTTGACTACTCAACTAAAATTTTTACATTCAATGTTAATAAAAAAATTATTTGTATAACCAAAATAAAGATAGACTTTGAAGGCATGTTTTTTCTTCAAATTGTGTAATTTAAAGTACAATTAGATACAAATAATATTAATACAACGCAGAATAAATATATCAAATTTGAGTATTTTACCGATTTTTAAAATTAATAGACTATTTTTATATTAATCAATTAAACAAAAAATTAATAAATTACAAATAAATAATTAAAAAACTTTGTTATTTCTGTTGAATTTATAACATTTTAAACAGTTTTATAAAACCTCAATCTATGTACTTTATTTACGATTTAAATTTTCTATATTAAATTATTTATACAAGTACATATTCAATTACCTTGATGTTTTTAGATTCTGGTTCATCATCAAAACAACATTGTTTCACAACAAATTTGTCTAATTGAACTTCAGGATGTTTAAATACATCATTAGCTGTATTGGGATTGGCTGCTTTACTATTTGACTTTAAATATTTACATTCAATATGATTAGAATATTAAATTTATAAATTACATTTTAATTTTAAATATTTTATATAAAACGTATATGTTTCAATATCTAGTTACCTGGCTGTTTGTAAATATTGATTCAACATCAATTTGATTGTTAGAAACTGTCATATTACATTTTTCTAATTGGTCTTCTGGATTTAAATGTATTTTATCAAATACATTTTCCATGTTGCAATTGATTGTTACACTACTCAACTAAAAAATTAATATAAAATATCTCATACAAGCACATGTTTAATATATAGAAATATCTTGTTTCTTCTCAAATAAGTAGATAACAAATAACTTAGAAATTAGTTTGTGCTATTTGTAAACAAATTGTATAAGAGGAACATATAATTATCATAAGATATACCAATAAAACATTGGTGTTTAAAGAACATTAAAATATAACAATTGTACGTACAACTTAAAAAAAAGATTTATTATGTAGCGCCGTCATATCACCATTTTTATAAAAGGTAGAATAGTATAAAAACATTGTGGAATATTTAATTAATATCAAATTGTTTAAAAGTGCTAAATTTAGTCACTTAATTCTAAATACCAAAAATATAGTGATGAATCAATCATTCACATGGCAAAAGAAAAATGTTTCCATGTAAGCTGTGGTATAGATAAGACATCAAAACTGGTTTATAACATTAATCTAGAATCACTTCAATTTATAATTGTTTTAATTCAAAAAGTACAAAAGTATATTTTATATTAAGTAAAATTATAAATACAATAGTAAAATATATTTATTATGTTAAAGTATTAATAGTGTATTTTTTTGTTATATATATTTATACACACCTCATTTGCAAAACCTTGCTGTATATTTTTGTCTAATGAAACATTGCTAATATTTTGTAATATACTTGTACATTCTGCGTTTTCCGGTATTTTAAATAAACTACCATTTCTTAATAATGATTGAACTTTGTTATTTAATAGTTCAGTGTTTTCTTTGTTCAACATACTTTTAAAATCTAACATTACTGAACTAGTGTCTGCTAATACTTGTTCACAAAGTTTACTAAAATTATACATTTTTTCTTCGAACGTTTGAGCTTTTAATTTTTCATATTCTATAATCAATGGTATGACTTTTGATTTAAGTAAATCAGATAAATAAATTACTCTAATTTGGTGAATGTAATTTTCAGTAAAATTTTCATCACATTTTGCAGCATTTCTTACAAATTCAAGTAAATTTTGTTTATCTTCAGATTCTTCGCCGTTTAACATAAGTCTAGTTTCTCTATAATCATAATTCACATATTTTATTTACAATTAATTATTAATTATAACTTATTATAAACCAATAAATAATAATTTCAGAAAACAATTATTTTTATTACTATCTATTAGGTCACTAGTTTTTGTGAAGTGCTTTAAATGATGTAACAAAATTTAAGAGCTGCCAAAAAACAGGAATGTTAATTTAAAATAAAAAAAATTTATAAAATAACGACAAATAAATGTGCACATTGAAATAAGTATATGTAGGTCATTAATAATAAATATTTATAATACTATTTTCACTTATATAAAAAAATACTATACTAATCATATATTATAATTTCATTAATGTTTATAAGAAGTTAAACAATATTTTGAGTGATTGAAATTTGAACTTTGTTTGGGTCAAATAAGTTTTTTAAGTACCTAAATTATTCTTGTATGGGTCTGAGGCTCTGTGGATTATAGTTTAAAGAACATTGTATTAGTTGTTTGGAAGTTTTCCCCAATTTCCTTATATATTTCATTTTAGTAAAAAATTAAAAATTTAAGAAACTACTCGTCTTGTTTAGTCTTTAGTCTTAAGATACTTATAATTCTTATTTAAATCTTACGCATGAAAATTTTATAATAAAAATTATTTTTTAATTGTACTATTATCTGATTAATTCAAAATTGTAAATAGTTGATATAAATGAATTTAACAAACTAAATAATTAAAAGAATATGTATTTTGTTGAAGTTAGGAAATTTAGGTTTAAAATCTCGCAAAACAATATTTTTAGAAATATTCAGTAGTTTATAGCGAATGTTGTATTATTATTATATTAAAGATAATAGTATGTGTGAAGCAATATTTAATTAAAACTGTTTTTTAAATTATTTTGATCAACTTACAATTCCAATGAAAAACATTTTAAGACTGCATCTGCTTCAGATCTTGGTTTCCATAACACACTTGTTGAACAAGTAAGACAATTTTGTAGTTTCTCAAAATGTTGTGAATTTGTATAGAAATTTTCAATACATCTCTAGAAAATAAAATAAAATATATTGAACATATATATTATCAATATTTATACAGAATAATTTAATTATAAAAAACTGTTAGTATATAGATATTTTAATATACAATTAGCATATTAAAATTATATAATTTATTGTATATACACTGCATATATAGCAACATGTATTGCATGAAAACATTTACACAATATAAATAATTTTGTTTTAAACAAGACATTTATGATAGGAAGTATTTCTAATTTCATTGCTTTAGTTATATTGATTAAATCGACAAAACTAGAAACCAATTAAATTAATTAAATTATATTCTTAAGATCTGAAAAATACATATAAATTTTTTACCTTACACATGTTACGATTACATATTTCACAAGTTTTAAGATTGGTGTCCAATGAGCAAAGGACACATTTGTTTTGTGAATCAGATAATTTATCAAAGCAATTCTAAAAATAAAATAATATAATTTTTTGGTTAAAATAAAATCATTTAAATTTATTTATTTCTAACGAAAATAATAATAAATTAATATTAAAAATAATTTACAATAATAATTACTTTGCAACAAAGACATAAAAATATTTTATGTAGCATAATGTCATTTTTCAGGATGACGCTTTTTTTCAAGTCTGAATTACAAATAACACAACAAATAGTACTATTTAAGACATCTTCAATATCTAATGAATATAAAAGAATTGTAAGCATAATTATGTAGTATGAATATTTATTTGAATACATACTTTTAAAATGATTATTTCTATAATTTATTTCTAAGCTATTTGGAAGTATAGTACTGTTCATAATTTTTTGCTTTGTGTTTCAAACAGTTTAAACACAAAATTATCTGAAAGTTTTATAACTATAAAAAACAAGGTTAAAATTATAATTTATTATACCAATGAAAATCCTTTAACATGTTATGAAAAACAACAATTTTTTCCAATATTAGTTATAAAATCTTAATTTATTTTATAATCATTAGTGTGCAGTATTTGGTTATGAATTTTATGACAATAGTAAGTATTGATGATAATGGGCAATAAGGAAAATTATAATACTTATAGTATACATGCTTCCATTTTCTTATAAAATAAAACGTCTATTTAATTTTTAATATATATTAACTCGATATTTAAAACAAAAATGTGTACAACATAATTCAAATGTGAAATCAATAATAAAAATTACGAAAATAATGGTGTTTTAATATTGCATATAATTTCTTGGTCTTTACTGATCACAATATAGGTTTTTATTTAAATGAATATGCACATATATTTTGCTAGATAATGTATAAATAAATTTTAAAACTCAGAATTTAGAATATAGTACATTTTTTTTTGTATATTAATTTTAATTATTTGAAGCAATTTGAAATTATTAAAAATATAAATAAAATATGGTAAACATAATATACTTAAAAGATACATTATTTTGGGAACATATTTAGATATTTAGAATACTAGGAATAATGAATTTAAAATTTATGTGTGGACATGAAAACCTTTCGCAATTGTTTTGCATTATATATTATATTATTTATTTATTGTTTATATAATATTCAATTTATAATTTTTAAATACAAATAAACTTTACAAAATAATATAGGTTGTCAATATGAAGGGTCGTCACACATTATACACATTTTATTCAGTACAACACAAATTATGTTTTAATATAAGATTTTTAATTTAGAAAAATAATTAAAAATTAGCCAAATATGAATCGATGAATTTATTTAAGGTCAAATCATCTGCATTTTTTATTCCTCATTTTCAGTCTATATGGCGAGTACATATACTTGAATGTTTTTATAAAATTATATTTATGACTGACTGTATTACTAGTGAATCTAAAATAATTTAAATTCTTATAGGTTAGAATAATTATTAAATGGTATTTATGGTAAACTAGTATTTGGTTATTCATGGTTTTTAAAACAGATTGTAATAATTTAAGACTAAACATATATGTTAGGTAGGGTGTATTTATTTATTTATATGCATAATGTAAAAATGAAAAAAATTAGAATGCAAAATTGAAAATACTGTAAATTATATTTCCATATATCAACGTAGTATTGAATGCATAACAACCATCTTGTAACAAATACCAAATAAATGATTTTACTTTAAGTTCATCGAGCAATATATTGTACAATAATTGGATTAAAACATATGACGTAAAATCGGGTGAAAACTTATTACGTTTAAATCAAATTTAATAAGTAATATGCAAGCAAATACTGGAGGTTGTCTTTGAAAATAATGTAACAAGGATATTGTGTACAGATATGGTAAGAGACAATCTCTGGCAATTCAAGATAAATGTATATACATTTTGTTTAAAAATAAATTATGGCAGTATTTTGGAGTAATAAGCAAGCAAGTCGTAGTATCGACAGTTGAGAAAAAATTAGCGATATATATATATATAAATAACAGTTGACATAGGTACATTGCTTATGATAAATTATGCATCAAAAAGTAAAATACGTTAATGCTTGTTCGTTACATAATGTCAATTGTATAAACAAAAAATTAAAAATAACACATATGCAACAAATAATACAGTTACATATACATAAAATAGTAAAAATACCAATACATACGAATTGTAAGTAATAGTCAAATCAAAACACATATCCTTCAAATGTAAATAAATCCTGTGTCGTTTATATATAATTTGTCCATAATAATTTACACGAATATAAGAATCGTTATAAAATAGATTAGAACGGACAAAAATAGCAAAATAATATTCTATTGAAACTACTGACGTCGGTTTGATTGATTTAAAATAAAGGCCCTCGCGTTTGAATTCAGATTTTAGGGAAGGGTGGCCCGGTGAAACGTATTAAATTGTTAAAATTTTTATTTGGTTTTGAGTTTCAAAATTATAAATTATTCTCGATAACCTAGGATTGTATAACAAAGTAAAATAATTAGACTTACAGCAGAACTTCAATTAACCGACGTCACGTTATTACTCGCTTTCGCTAAGGAAAAAACTGCGAACGTGGCGACTGATAATACAATATACACGATATAAAAATAGATCGGAATATCCATCATACGTGTCTAACATGCGTATTATCCATTTACAGACATTTTCATGTACGTTTCGTCTTAAACCAGTATCGAAATTTCATTACTGTATACAGATTAGTTGTAATATTTGTGTAAACAGTTATTCTAGGGGTTAGCAACATTTTCGACTGGCAATAAGACGTCAAATTTTCATAACGTTACGATATTTTAATATTACCCATAGTCTAGACCAGGGGTCGGCAACCTTTTGAGTCGGAAGAGTAAAAATTACAATTTATAAAATTTCAAAGTTTTTTAAGAGCCACATATATTTTTTTGCCAACAATAAATAACTAAAGAGCCACAGGTTGCCGACCTCTGGTTTAGACATTTAAATATCATTGTTAAACATTTACGAAAATAATTTTCAACGATATTTAATGATTTTCATAAATACCATAAAAAAAAACAAATTATTTCAGAATCCATTTCTAATACATACGAACGACGTTAACAATAATTTATAAATGGAAGTCATTGAACTTCAAAATGAAATCCTACTAAAAAATAATTTTCAAAAAACTTTAGGTCATCTTAATTTTATAGTGATCTTCCTATATCCTACTATAAGAAAATTGAATAATTTGCGTCACAAATTGAAGCAGCCTTTGCATATATATGTGAGCAGACATTTTTGATTAAATACAGAAAAAGTAAACGTTTTGTGAAGGCGTAAACATTAGTGATGAACATTTATACGCTATATTACTAATTTCAATTACAAGTTTGAATGCTGATACAAGCAAATTGACAGATTAATACCTGCAACAAAAATCATATTAATAAAATTTTATAATTAAAATATTTAAAATTTTTTTCTGAAACTAATTATAAGGTAATATAATATAAGACTTACAAAAATATACGAAATTTGCATCAATTAAATTTTAATTTAATTGTTACAAGTAGTAAAATAAATGCAAATAATACCAAGTTTTCAGTTTCATTAAAAGACCAATAAAGAAAAATAAACTATTTTTTGATGAAAATTTGAAATCATTAACTCCACTATTTTTGACGATAATTTTGAATTACTACACAACTGATTTCATTGTTTGATTTTAAGTTGTAAAAATTGGTAAAAATTTTGATCCTTTAGTGTATTTTTGAATGATGAGAAACGAAGAATTAGAATTAACACAATTATTAATACAAAATACAACTATGACTTATCAGAAAATGTTGCAATTAAAAACTATATATTATTTAACAATTCAAAGTAGTATCAATATGCCAGCTTTTTTATCATTAAATGCTAATTATGAGAAAAATTCAGACACTTTCTGTGCATATTAATATTTGACTGTTTTACATTATTCGTGGAATCATAGTGGAAGCAGAAATCATTTAGCGAATTAGGAAATTTATTAAATACTTTGTGACAATCTGCAACTAGTGAAAAACATTTTATCTCACTGTTCTATTTATCAAGAACACCTCAGGTTTGATGATTAATTTCAATAAGGTAATCAATGAATTTTGTTCTAGTTCACAAAAACTTATTTGTAATTACATAATTAAGTAAATTTAATATTATATGAAGAATATTATAAAAATGTTCACAAAATATTATAAGGTAAATTTGATACTTAGAGGTGTGTTGTAAATTTGTATAGGACTCTTAAACTTTTAGTATGTGAGGAGGCCTATTTAAGACTGTTGAAGATTACTCCTTGTTCTTTTTAATAATTTTTTTTATGTCAGATTAATTTTTGATATACAAGTAGTCATTTTTATATACACAAGTAATTATAGTTTTTGGTACACAATAAGCTACATTTGTTGATAATGTATTTATAGATTGTATTCATGTAAATTAATAATAAATATCTCTGGATATGACATATTATTCAGTGTGCACATTCTCAAATTCAAGCATAGTCAAAATTGGTAGTTGATGTGAACAATATCTAGCCTTTTACTGAATAATTGACATGAGATTTCTATTTTTTGCCTTTAACTTAAAAATATTTTAAAGCTATTGTTTATTAATTTAAATTCTATGTATAAATTACATATTTATTGCATGTCATCCATGTACATTATTCCTTGCCTTGTCAATACATGTTCAAAAAATAACAGTAATGGGTTAAAGTTTCAATTCTTTTATTCAATTGAATTATCTATGGATTTTCATTGATTATCAATCCTATAATCACGGAACTCTTCTTCAAATGATAAAGGAATAAGGTAGTAACCGAAAAAATTATTTATCAAAATTAATTTCACTTTTCTTAGTTATTCCACAAATAAAGATATATAGGCATGAATATATTGTTAATATATATTTTGCACTAATTTTATACTAAAAAGTGCAGTATAAATATAATATGTATTATAATATAATATAAATAGTAGTAGTAAAAAATCATACCATTCAGAAAAAAATGATCAAAGTGTATCACAATTGGATTTGTGAAGTTTCATATAATTCTTATATATGCAGTCTTTTCAGAAAATAATTTAGGTTCGTTGATATGAATATTATTTTTTTTTAATATGCCAGAGATACTTAATGTATTAAGTACATGCTTGATTTTTTGGATCAATAAAATGTTCACCATAATTCAGTTTCATGATGATTTATGTTCAAATATATATTTTTTATTTTTTACTATCAACAGTATTTTCTGGATCAACTTCTTTTTGTATTGTAAGCAAGAGTATACACACCCACCCACATTATTAGTGAATTATTTGATTAATATACGTATGCCCTTGATCATTTGTTAGACTGTTAATATTGAATTAATAAAAGTCGTAACTTATAATAAAAATTCATATTCGTATATGTTTAGTAGCAAAACTGGACACAACACAATTTCCAGTTATTTAAATTTCGAACAAGAGTGTGGAAAAAAATCAACACTTTTATGCAATTTAATCATTACAGATATTTGATTATTTACATACACACCACTTTAAGAATTATACAAATCATTTCTCTAGAATATCATTGTTCAGCTAATACAAACCAAACATCCATGATTCTCATATTAGTGAACTATAATTTATTTCACTATTTGGACCTTTTGTTTTTCTTATTTTCACAAAAATAAAAATAGTAATTAGCAAGTAAGTGTATTGAAGTCTAAAGCTAATCAAGAATAATAACAGTATATATTATAGATAATATATACTGTTATTATTCTTGCTATAGCAGGCTTTGTATAGTATGTTAAACATTTTAAAATTACAATAATTATACCTGTAGATCATACACCAAATCACAATCGGTACATTTTATAGCGTTATTTATCAATTATTATTTAGACCTTTTCACCAATAATACGTTGATATGAGTTAAGTATATTTACTTGGTAACTTACTGGCACACAGGATCTTCAAAACAAGAGATTTCTAGATCAGCAAAAAACCAATAGTTATACGATGCTTACAAGGTTAATACTTGTCCCCTAATTATTTGTTAATTTAGTAACACTTTGAAAGACAGTGACACGCGAATCGAGAATACAATATTAGACATGAATAATACGCCGAATAAAAACTGTACCGACGATATAGGTTATATTTTGATAATTTGAAAAACCATAAAACCAATAATAGAGGGCATCATTCGTAACATTCATATAATTCATTGTTATAATTGATTGGTTTAGTAAAAAAAACTTAGGAATTAGTAAACATTTGAATAAGAAATAAAAGCTCAGGTCACTGGCGAGAAAAATGCGTAAAAAACTTAATTTTTTTACATACATTTATCACGACTAAATAAAGACTATAAAATTATCAACATCAATCCGATTTAATACTTATGGTCTTTTTTAGATCAGAAGGTTGACGTAACGATCAAAATTGGGTTATTTGAAGCCTTGGAAGAAGCATAGAAAAATAGTGACCCAAAGTACATTAGGAAATTTGTTGAGAGTATGATTTGACATTTGTAAGCAATCATACAAGCAAAAGGAGGCTATACTATGTATGAATAAGTAAATTAATAAAAATTGAATTCTTTAAATAATAATATATTTTTTTAATCAACCGTGTACTTTATTTTGTCCAAGGTAAATGTGATTAAATAGAACTAAATTAATTATCTAAGAATTTTAAATCAAAATTTTTTTCAGTCAAAAATTAAAATTAAGTATAGAAACTTAATTAACTTAATAACTGGATTAACGAGTTCTTTATACAAATATGAATATATTCGAAGTGTGTACTTTATATTGTCCAACAGTGTACATATACATAGCCAGGATTACACATTAGAGGTTGGCTTAATATTTATTTAGGTATATATTAATATTGTTAAAAATGTATATTTATTGATTAATATTTATATGCCCCTCCCTTTAATACTATTCAATATTAATACACAAATTACATTTTGTAAGCTATTATGGTATAATAATTTTTTAAAACTAGAGATTTTGGAAGCATAGTGTTAATGGTATCTTTAATATAATATTACAATATTATATCTTAAAAATGAATTGAGATTTAACTTTAATACTTGAAGGTTAGAGTATTTTAACAATATACTTAAATTGATACTTTAATTGGGATGATGAGTCCAACCCATGTTTGAATATATATATAAATATTACATTGTACCTTAGTAATATTCATACGGGGTTCTTGCGACTGTGACAAATAGTTTGAGAAGCACTGACATAGGCAACCTTTGTGAAATGTAATTATATTATGCACTCTATAGCTCAGATGTACTTTTCAATTTTGAAAAACAATACTGATTATTTAATGATAAAAGATTAAAAATTAAAATGTTTTAATGTAATTATATATTACACGAAATCAACCTAATCACAAATGATTGCAAGACAAAATATTAGTTACAGAAAAATTTGGTATGCATTATTTGTATAGTAGGTGTAAAAATTAGCTACTAATTGCAGCCATTGGATCAAGTTAATTAATTAATTCCTCATAACGCATCTAATCTTTAAGCATAATTTTGAATGTTTATGTACCAAGTTCTGGCGGCAAGTTTCATTTTATTTTAAACTAATTGAAGTTAGTGTAACAAAAAAATTAACTAAAAGTTATTTTTTAAAATTGAGAAAAAATATAAATTCACTGAGTCACAAGATTATTAAAAAAAGTTATCGATTAAAAATATGATATTGGTAGGATGAATAATTACCATTTCCCAATAGATTATTATATTATTAAGTTGTCACTTCAATATATATGATTATATTACAATAGAATGATAAGAAAAACATACAAAAACAACGCTAGGCAAGTTCAATTAAGTTAATATGATAAAATATAAATTAAGTTTAAAGTTACTTTTTTGTTGGCTTCAAAGGATTGAATTTCATTTAGTTAAAAATGATGTTTTATTAATAATAAAGAATAAATTAAAATCTTAATATAAATGTCTTAATTTGTTATTACATTTAACCTTTAAAACCAACATTGAGAGATATATTAAGGCTAAAGTATAGGAAATAAAAAACAAATATATATATATATGCAAATTCTTTATTATTTTTCAAAACCTGGTACCTATAAAAATGGTCTGTACTAAAAAGTAAACACTACATTCAAAAAATGTGTATTTCCCTTTGAACAACATTTATCTTAATTGAAACACATTTGTATAAAGTTGACTTGAAGTTAATAAGTATAGCAACTTAATTTTAATATATTAATTGTTAATGTCTATTCTTACGAAATAGTTTAACAAATTTGATTATATATAATATATTGAACATAATTTAAGTTTTATAAAGAACATCATAATTTTGGATAGTAACTCTTAATTTCACTTTACATTGAAGTAAAAAGTAATTTTGTTAAATTAATAATATACAATAGTAACACATTAAGATACAAGTTAAGAAATAATAATAACTTTTAAGTTAATTGTTAGCTTATAAACTAGTTAATGCCCAGTCTAGGTATTTACGTGGCATTTAATTAAGGCAAATAATTACTTGGATTTGAAATGAAGTATTAAGTTCATAGAACTTTTTATCTTTCGTTCTTGTTGTAACATGTCTCTATGTATTTAAATTTTTATTAAAAATTATAAGTATAGAATTTTTGTTGATAATGTACTTGGGATATTTGTAAATACTAAACGACATAATTAATTATCGTAGATCAAAATATCCAAAAAGATATTTACATAATTCAGGTCTGTTAAATTGTTTCTGATAACAGTATCAATGTACTCTGGTTATCGTAATTCTTTGTGTTAATGGACTGTTGTTGTATAAACCTCATTTGACGTGGTGATTGCATAGGCGTAATATTGATGAGACTTTCGACGGACTATATTAGTTTTAAAAAATATTAAAGTATTTATTAAAATTATTTGGAAGTTACACACGGAGCACAGTTGATTATATTTGAGAACAAAAAAATATTGCGGTGTTCAAGAAAAATGACAGGTATATATTGAATAGAATTAATTTTAATCATTAGATAATATTTGGTACACGTTAATACTGACAAGTAAATTTGATATTTTTTTCTATAGACATCGTGAAACAAGCAGAGTTGTATGAAGCAAATGAATTGTTTGACATTAAAAATTCTTACTACATTGGCAACTACCAACAGTGTATTAAAGAAGCTAAGAAGGAACCGGTATGTATACAATTTTAAATTTGCGGTAATTTATTGTTTTATTAATAATAATTGTTCTTAATAGCCAAATTATGGGAATTTACGTTTGCAACGTGACATATTTATGTACAGGGCTTACTTAGCCCAAAAAAATTATGGAATTGTTTTGACAGAAATAAAAAATAATTCACCCGTTGAATTAAAACCTTTTAAATTGTTGGCTGAATACTTACAGAATATTGCTAACAAGTAAGATTATTTTGCATTTTATTATATGAATTATTTCAGTCACTGTATTATTTTCTAATTTTTTGTTCAATTATAATTAATAATAATTATAATTTATTAATATATGCACGGTTATTATTTAAAATCAAATAATTTAAGTCAATATAAATTGTCAAGCTGTATATAGAAGTATGAGCTGTTATTGACGAACATTATATATATAAATATATATGTACAATATTTTAATAGTATATAAATTTATAAAATGTTTATAATTTTTAACCTATTTTATTTTAATGTGTAAAATATGTTCATTTTTAATAATATAGCGTATGTTTTTATATTTAAAATTCTAAATATATTGTGTTTCATCATATTTAGTTTTACATTAAATGAAAAATTCTGATATAAAAAAATAATGTCTAATTTAGAAAAATTTAAAAATTTGGTTTTATATATTTTATTTTGAACGAATTTATATTAAAGTGTGTTAACATAAAATATCAACTGATTTTATAAAATATATTATCTTCAAAGGAATTCTGTTTTGAAATCATTGGACCAAGAGTTGGATAGTATGCATGAAATAAATCATTCACTTGTTATTGTTGCGGCAACAATTTACAATTATGAACATGATTATGAATCAGCCTTACGCATTCTTAGAAACGATGACACTCTTGAAGGGTCTGTAGTTAAACAGAAAACCAAAATTGTGTTTATGTTTTGAAATACTTAATATATATTTGTTGTAGTGTGGCATTGACTTTGATAATATATTTACGAATGAATCGAATAGATTTAGCTACAAAAGAATTTAAAAAGTTAAGAGAAAAAGATGAAGATGCAACTTTGACACAAATGGCACAAGCTTGGATAAATTTAGCAATGGTAAATGTATTTTAGTATTTTAATTTTTATGAAATACATAATATTTGTAATATTTACAGAGTTGTTAAACTAAATGGTGATAAATTAATTTATTTCTTATGATTTAAATCCAAAATGATATTAATTTTCACGAATAAATTATAATGAATACAGTTAAATATAGATTACATAATTTTTTATAATAAACTGTTTTATTTTAAATTTATGTACATATTTTAAACGTTTCAATAAATAAATACATTTTTATAAGTTAATTTATAAATTATGATAAATACAATATTTTTAATTCAAACAAACCTTAACTGATTTTCAATAAATTTATTTTCGTATTTTAAGTGCGTATTTTGATTATCATTAGAGCAAAAACACATAATATTATTGGTATATAATACCGAGCCCTAATTCTGATATAAATTTAAGTTTAAATGTAATGTTAACGATCTAATTATAAAATATGATTATAATTAAAAATGATTATTAAATAATCAACTTTGTTATGATTAAATTATTTTATATGTATATACATGTATATACATATATAACATTTTTTTTTTAATGTATTGTATAAGGGTGGAGAAAAATTGCAAGAGGCTTATTATATATTTCAAGAATTAATCGATAAATATGGAGTTACAGCTTTGTTGTTGAACAATCAGTCAGTATGTTATATTGGACAAGGCGAATATATCAAAGCGGAAGATACATTACAAGATGCTTTAGAAAAAGACAGTAATGATATTGATTCCCTAATTAATTCTTTATTTATTTCTACGCATTTGAAAGTATCAGTTGATGTAAGTTACTATTTAAAAATGTATTATAAATATTTTGTAATTGCTTTGTTTTTTATTTTGTTTTTATTACAGGTTGTTAAAAGGCAGTTAAATATGCTTAGAGATGCTTATCCTAATTCTGATTTTATTAATAATTATAATAAGAAAGAAGCTGAATTTGATGTATTATCACAAGTATATCAATAACATCTTTAAAATGTTTGAAATATCCCTATATAGTAAATTATATTCAACATTTTTTTTTACTTCAAAACATTGTTTTGTATTTTAACAGAGTAATATAATTTATAGTATTATTGTCATTGGTAATTTATATAATTAATTACAATTACAAAAAAAAAAAAATGGAAAGTTATGTTTAGTTTGTGAGCTTGAAATAATATATCTATACTATTATGTTAAAAATCATTTTATTTGTAAGTAAATACTTTCAATTTTTATTTTTTTTAAATTCATAATTTGATTATTAGTTTAATCAATTTTTAGTTAAGGGGATACAGAAATTGTATTTATATTTTTGAACCATTTAAAATATATTAGTGAGTAAAAAATTAGATCATTTTTGGTAAACCTAATTAAATTCTCAAAAAAGATTTAAAATAAGCCTCTTTTCTTTGTTATTGTGAAAAATAGTTTTTTTAAATTTAAATTTGAACTATGTTAGAAATTAATGTATAAAAATAAGCAGACAAATTAATAGCGTTACTTATTATTTTTTTGAATATGTATTTCGATATATTAAAAAAAGTTTTTAATTGAAAATCTACTTGTACAATAAACTAGGAAAAAGGTTTGAATTTTTGTTTAATTTTTAGATCAAAATTGTGCTATGTGCATACAATTATTATGTTCTTTCGAATTGACATGTACATACTAATTAATATAGTTAAAACCACTATATATTCACACAATGACAATACATATTCTGAAAATTGCCCCTAATTTTATACAAAATAAGGTTTTCTACGAATTTAAAAGAAATCATTATATACTAAATTATGCTACAAATTTAATATAAAATAAATTGTTTACACTTTAGAGTAGGAATTTTTAATTGTTGTCGAGTTATGGATTCCCTTAAGGTATTAAATATTGCTACAGACCACCAACATAATAAAATAAATAACATCTTTAAGTATCATAGAGAAATTATTATTACTTATGTACTTATCATTTTTGATAATTGGGAATTACTACCAGGGGTGATATAACTCTTGCCGATTTATTTTGTCCGGGAGAGGGAATAAAATATTAAGATATTGTTAATTAATGTTAATAATTGAACCCTGCCATGCCGTGAAAATAATATGTTAACTGCTCTCTGTATGAAAAATGTACGCTATTAATGTGTTCAACATCATATAATTTATGATAAAACAATAGTGTAACCCGAATTCGGATTATTAAAAACAATTTCGAACTACCTTGTGAATCTCCGTGCATGGCCGAAATGCTGTAGGTGGTTCATAGATCACCGATTTTAAAAACTTGCTTTGGAGTACATCGTAAATTGTATCCAGACTGTTCAGATAACGTTTTTTTCGGTGCTCGTGAGTATTATTATTACCCTAACCGTAGGCTGAAGTCAAAAGGCGTCGAATGTCGAAAAAGTAATCACAAAAAAAACCTAATTTGTATTCGTCGATTTCCAAAAGTTTCCATACGATTTTATGAATTATCGATGAACATTTCGGGGCAATTGTCGTCGAAGTGTTTGAATGATACGTCGAATATATATTTATATTTTTATAACGATATATCGAGTGCGGTCATTTTGAACGTATTCTACGGACTGCTCTAATAGTTTTAAAAACGACGAAAACAATTCGATTTTTAATATGTTATAAAGTAAAACGAAAATTGTCTTTAAACAGTCAATCGGACACGTATTCATTAACTGCTTCGGCACAAACAATTTAAGAAATCAGTCTTTCCGAATAAAAAACGTTTTGACAATTATTTACGATTTGTAATCGATTTGTCCCATTCAAACGCGCTATGACATTATTAAATAATCGGAAATCCAGCGTTTTGAAATCTCGTTTTCCGATTAACCGAACAAGTTCCGTAATTCCAAAAATACGGAACACACGTTGACCATCTTATGGTTATTTTGTTCTATTATATCTTTTTCGTTCATAATTTTTCAAAACATTAAAGTAATCGCGATTCGGTACACGTATATCGATCAATTGGGTACCGATATGCGCAAGATGAATAAATAACGATTTCTAAACAAATACAACTTTTTTTTTTATATTACGTGTCAAATGTAACGAATTATTTATTATAACGGATGGTACACGTACATATAGACGTACATATTCGTGTATTGGATAATTGTCGCGAATCATTTGACGGAATACTACAGTTTTGATTGTATCAGTAGTCGTTGTATTGTAATTCGGTATTTTTTTTTGTTCTACACGGATTAAAAATTTCAGAAATTCGCGACGAAGAAAGTAACAAATGTTCGAGTGCATAGAGTTAGCTGTCATTGTGAAGTTATAGTCGATAACTGTCGCCATATAGAAAGTTCGCGCGTATAGCCGCCAAGTATCTTAATCCCCTGGCCTACGCTATTGGAGTGGAAAAAGCGATCGTATACGGGCTTATACACATTATTGTAAAATGATATCTGCGTATATCGTTCGACGGTGTTGCGGTACATTATTCGAAGGGCGTTTTATTTATTTTCGGTTTTTTTTTTATATATAGATTTTTCTCTCTATTCTCCCCGTCCTGTATTTTCTAGATCCATTGCCGCGTGTGATTACGATACGCCAGTCGATATTGTATTACATATTGTCGCGAAATAAATTAAATTTGTCTCGCATAGGACGTTTGATTGTGCCTGCCCACTATATATATATATATATCCAAAAAAATACGGTTTCACTACACAATCGTCGTAGATTTTATTTTACATTCTTCGTTGCACAATATATATATATATTATATTTCTTCGTCGCAAGAGAAAAAATAATAATAAAACGCAATTACCGAGCAATAAATGTTATTCGTATTTTATACCATTGTATACATCACCCGAGTCGTTCTATAATAATAATAATAATAATAAAAAAAAAAATAATAATAATAATAAATAATAATAATAATAATAATAATAATTTTTTTTTTATTTTACGGTCTAAAACGGGGAATCCTGCATTGGACACACCGGGAGAGACGGTTTCTCCCGGGTAGTGTGAGACTCTTACTCACTAAAC
>JAIPRN010002192.1:0-33604 GCA_025469175.1 Geopemphigus sp. TES_GeoC_2020
TGGTGGAACGGCTACCACGCCTGCTGTCCGGCTGGTATCACACACCATGCCTCGTTTACCTATATTTCCTCTCACTTGTTGTCCCCACGCACATCCGAGATGGGACAAACCGCCTACTTGGTTTATTTGACCTCTCATCTTATTTGACTTTATTTTTATACCGGCTGTCAACCTAACGCAACCTCATTTGTCGTTTTTTACGACTGGTTGAGGGGCCGTGGAACTATTCTGTATCCCATTCCACCGGGACAATACTCACCCGTGTGTATATATTTATGTGGCGCCTTCGGCCACCGTGCCGGGTTGGCCTGGCAACATTGTGTAGCTCAGCTCTATGTCCATATTGTTTTCCTTTTCCTTTTTTCTTCTTTTTCTTCTTTTTTGTTATGGCGTAATTAACGGACGTTAATATATGTTGATATAAATAGTTGTTTATTTGTGATTTAATATTGGCATATTGTTATAATATTGTTATATAATATTTTTCATATAAAACGATAAAATAGTGAACAAAAATCAAAACACAACAATTGGAAACACAAACTATGGAACTGTCAAGAAACGAAAAAACACCATTGAGAAAACGTTTATCAAAAATGTTTCGAAGAAATAAACGTTCAGACAAAATACCACTGCCTAAAAAACAATTGACGGACTTGGATGACAGCGACGACGAATTAAATGAAAGTCGGAAATCGGAACGACTAAATAAATTATACAAAATATCACAGGCGAAAAACTTACAATTGATAAACGATTTGTGTCAAGAAATAGAAAATAACTGTGGCCTAAAAATAAACGTTTGCAAGTTGGAGAATGAACTGTGAGATGCCAGATCCAAAATTGACGCGCTGGAAACCGAGATACTGACGTTGAAGGAGGTCGGCCTTCAATGAAAAAATCAAATCATTGATTTGAAAGAGGATATAAATAAGCTGAACCGCGCGTTACTCGAGTCAAAGAAACATACAACGCGAAATTACTATACGATATTACTTACAGATTACTAAACCAATCTATTGGAAAAATAATGGATTTTGTTTTACTATACCTATTATAAAAACCGAATTTATATTATAATTTGTTTTATACTACTTTAGAATATCATTTGCTGTAGACAAACGATAAGTAAAGACTTGCGTATAATTTAACGTTTTCATTTCCCAGCGTTTAAAGCAATCTTTCGAATATTTGCCAAACAACCGGCTGAAGCCTCTTGTACATCAGGATCACGAGATGCAATCGTTTCCATCAAAAAAAGGAACGACACCACAACTAGAATTTCATTTGCCAACTTTATATTAAATATGTTTATAACGAATATAAACGTTTAAAAAGGATAATGACTCCATTATTCGTCGGCAGTTTAATAGAATATCTAATCAGATAGGTTTTTAAATATTTTAAAATACCGTCTGGCCATATGAATTATATTTTTACGTTGAATACCTACAAATATACACATTTTGTTCACTATGTTCAAATCATAGTATATTTAAAGTAAAAAAATAGGACATTTTTTTCTATACTTTACATCGTAATGTTTTTTTATGATACTAATGTCCGACCTTTAATTATAACTTATTTATTCAAAATATAATATCCATTAGTAATTTTAACATAAAAAATATTCTATGGTACTTACCTCCATTGTAAAAATAAATAAGTATAGTAATCAAACTGCTATTAATATACCCACTACTACTAACCTATTGAACATCATTTTTGGACCATTGCCACAAATTATTTTTAGTATGCTTAACTGTTGACCGAATAAAAATCATTTTTTTTTGTATGCTACTCAATATTACGATGATGGCTTTTGGGGTCGGTCATATTTTGCACTGGAACGACAGAAATTTGGTCGAGTTTCCTGAAAATTTGAAACAGTACAAAGACCAAGTATATCAACTCTACATAAAAAACAATTCCATCGAAGTACTGGTATGTTCCAATTTTGTATTTTTTTTACACCAATATAATAACATTCTTTGTTTAACAATATTTAGCCATATTATAAATTACAATGATGTTCGTTTACAGCCAAAATGGATTAATAGTATGGCCAAATTAACACATATCTATGTGGATAATAATAAATTATCGTATTTTCCTGAAGAACTAAGTCAGCTGAAGAACTTAGAAGTGTTGAGTGCATCATGCAACTTTATAACAAGCATTCCTTCAATGTTGTCAACTCTCAAAAGACTGACACAGCTCAACATGTCACGTAACCAAATAAAAAATGTTCCTTTCGGTTAGTACTTACATATGATAAACAATTTCGTATTCTTCAAATTATAAATTTAAAAAAAAATTAATCACCTTTATATATATTTAATTGACTTACAGAAATTTTCAACATGAGGTCTTTGTGGCTGCTAGATTTGTCTAACAATAAAATTGAAATCTTGCCAGAAATTCACCCTGAAGAAATGTATTTGGGAGAAATATTGTTAAATGGTAACAAATTAATCTCTGTGCCAGATAACTTGGGTCGTTTGAAAAATATTGAATATCTGTCGCTGACACACAATAAGCTACTCTATATGCCAGCAGTGATCTTCAGACCAGAAGCTAAAGTCAATGTAGATCACAATCCTTTTTTAAATTATGTACCAATGAATACCAAGTAACTAAATTTTTAAACATATATTACGATTTTGAATTAATTATGAAAATAAATAAATATTTTTAGAGCGAAAAATTGTGGTACTGAAAAATTTCCCGATGCACATATATTGCCTAATGTAATACTAACATATGACAACCATGATTTCATTATATCACCTAAAATCAAAAAAGTATTCAATGTCCGAGAAAAACATGCTTATTTTCCTTCGTTAAAAGAATTTGCTCTCAGGGTACTATATGTTTGGAAGACCCCATTTCACAAGGATCACATTCCCAAAACTTTATACGAACAATTATTATCTGGTCCAGCTACTTCTTGTATGTTTTGTTTAAGACCTATGTTTACATACAGTTATATATGTTTATTCCAACATGAGTAAGTAATTTGTTTCCTAACAATATAAATTCTATTTATAGCTATTTTACTTTGTTATCAGAAAAAATTACTTTTTCTTTTCTTTTATTTATATATATATTAAAGTAAATTTGTGACGTTAAAATAACAGAACAAATTAGAAATTAATTTTAATCGTAATTGTATTGTCTTGTTCAATTATAGATAAAAATTTAATTTTATATTTAAATTGCAAGGAAATTGTTTTTTTTTAAGTCTGGTTTACAATACTTCGGTAATCTGAACAACTTTTCTCTAATCCTGTTCAAATCAATAAATCAATATTGTATATAGAAAAGTTTAAATAGGTTTTACACATTCAACCCAAAAATTGTACAATTTAAGACATTTATATTTATACTTACGATTTTTTTCCAGATCACACACTCATTTTAATGCTCAATATTTTTGTTCTAAATCATGTAATGGTGCATTTCAACAATTACTAACAATTCGTTACCAAAACCAAATTGTTTTACAAGAATTGGATTTTAATATTAAACCTTTCGGTTTTTTACCAACTTTATTGTGATTTTTTTGTTTATAATATTTTATTTTGTTGTTATTTTTATTTTTCCTTTTTAATGTTCCTAACTATTTATTATTATATTCAAAATGTATTTAATACTTAATAGAAAGTTACCTATATATTTATATAAATACAATGTATTATATTGTTTGAAAATAATTCTAAGATATCTATTTAAATATTTCGAAATATCATTACGTGAAATAACAGGAAAATTACATCGTAATTTTGTGATTTATAACTTTTAAAAAAAATCGTTACTAAAAGTTATATGTTGAATATATAATTATGTAGCAAACAAAATTTAATAAGCAAAGGTGTAGTATGTAAATTTGTGACATACTGTTTGAAATTTCAAATTTTAATAATTTCAAATTTCTAAAGTTTTTATGTTAAAGTAACTTAAACTATATAAACGTTTGTATTAGCTGTAATAATTAATGGAAGTAATAGACAAGTTATTTTATTCAGGTTATGAATTTATAATTCGTAGATTTAATGACTATTCACATTTAGACCTCCAAGATTATTGTGAATATTTAAACATTACAGATTATCAAAAAAATTATATTACTTATGATGGTAAAAGATTATAAAACATTGTCACAAATTAATAAAAATTATTATATTTGTGTTTATTTGTATAATTTACAAATAATGAAAAAATGACGATGTTTCTCACCAACATATATTAGGTTAATAAGACGACGACGATAATAATTCTAGATTTGAAAAGGTTAACTACGAAGGTTAACGTTAAAATTAACTAAAAATATTCCCGCCCCGTTCAGTTTCCAAATATTTCTAATCCAACCCTTACGCTGTATATTTATACCAATATATCGTTTTTATAATAATCAAGGCCGACCCTTTGATTAGTATCTAACCCTCCCACTGGTGATTATTTAATATGTTTACGGGAAATTTGAAACTTATTCAAAATTCTTGGCATCGTCGATATATCTCGTGAAATTTGCTATTAATTAAAAAAAAAAATGTACCCCGAATTCGTTTCTAATTATATTTAAATTTACGGTCAGTAAGATTGTAAAAAATTGTCGGAATCGGCAAATTCATACGGGTAATTCCGTTACGTTTTGTTGTTGTTCAGGCCAGCCCTGATAATTGAAAACAAAATTCGTTTTTTTTTTAAACACAGTACCGAGGGAGGGTCCGATGTCGGTCGGTCTTTTGTCGTCTACGGTACCCATACGCCGTTTTTCACCCTACACAACCCTCGTATGTACACCCTTGTCGACCATAACTACATTACAGTGCAGCTAACGTCATTAACGTGTTGTTAAATCGAAAATTGAAGTTCTCGGTCGCTCGTGGAACTCGGGACTACGGTTACAGGTCTACTCTTGTACCGAAGTGTTAGACCTCTACGCGTTAAAGCATCTCAACCGTGCTCGGAGTACCGACGACACCACCGTCACACGACTACCAGTTTTTAACGGTTTTTGTCCGGTAATTTGAAAATATCGTGAAAATGGTCACACTGACGGCTATGTTTGTTTAATATAAATCCGCCGAACATATTTCGGCAATTTGGTATTTCGTTGTCGTTAGTCGCGGACGATTGTGTCTTGTTATCGCGTCTAGGAGCGATATTAACTTCTCCGTGTAAAAAGTATTTTTTTGTTCGTCAGACATTTCACCGATACAAACGTTGACTATGACAATTTATGTCCATATATTTTTAATCGAACGTTGGTGATTCGCGCCAACATGATGTCGATGCCAACAAACAATTTTAAACTAGCAGTAGAAATGGCGACTCGAGTGGAATCAGCTCTAGCAAAACGGGTTGGGGACCAACCGGAGGTCTGTTATGTCGAGCCTATATTTGCCTCAGTTCGTAAAAGAAAATTAACTCGTAACGTGCCATGTTTTGCATAGACCCAATGTCCAACGCCGCAACAGGCTACGCCGCAGTTGAAGACCCAATTTGAGATTAACGACTTAGCCGACACAGACCGAATACTACTTACTAGCAAATCTATACAAAGCGATATTGAAGAATTTTCGGGTAATTATTATTTATT
Organism: Geopemphigus sp. TES_GeoC_2020; assembly: GCA_025469175.1. NCBI lineage: Eukaryota > Metazoa > Arthropoda > Insecta > Hemiptera > Aphididae > Geopemphigus > Geopemphigus sp. TES_GeoC_2020. Next base: position 5,606 of record JAIPRN010002192.1, read on the forward strand.
GATCGAGTACCGACGTTTCAACCATCTAGATTTACTTGACAAATCAATCGTAACGAATTTATATTCATTTGTATCTTGCAGGTACGGTGATTGTTACTAGAGGACGGTACTTAACTCCTAAAGAAAAAAATCAAGCATCATCGGAACGGTCGTTACATTTACTAATTAAAGGGCCAAAAAAACAAAATTTAGACCGTAAGTGTATTATGTTTCTCATTCTCTTATATTGTATGCATCTTTAAAAAAATGTATTCTTTCGTAATTTTAGTTGCTATTCAAAAAATTCAATCTCTTATTCAACGAGACAAAGATATGTCTAAACATCCTAATTTAACGTCTGGCCCTTTGATCAATGGTGCAGGAATTGTAAGTGTAACATTTTGTTTTAATCGCTATTTGAAACAACTTGTTGATTGTTTTTCGTTTTCGCATTATAGGAAAAAGTCTTAATTGGCTTAGATCATGCGCCTCCATCTTTTGACCTCAGAAACAAAATATTAGGTTTAAACGGAGCTAATCTTCATTACATAATGAATGAAACAGGGGCTGTAGTCACTATGCGAGGAAGAGGTTCCGGATTTATTGAAGCTAATGGGCAAGAATCGGTCGAACCTTTGCATCTTTGTGTCGAGTAAAATTAATTAATTCGTAGTGTTTCAAAATTAAACTTGTATTTATATTTATACACATTTTAAACAAACTATACTTATAATATTTGTAGACATGCCAAAAACGAAGTATTGCAAAATGGCAGACAACTGGCTTTCAATTTAATTGAAACTATTCAAAATGAATACAGCGCTACATATTCTTCTAACCATGTGGCACCATCTCAAAACATTACACACCAGGCAACCAGTGTACATATCCAACAACCCCAAGTGATCCATCAAACCATACAAACTAACAATGGCCAAATACATCCGGGTAATTATTGATAAGATTTGTTTAAAAAGAAACGCGTTGCGAAAATTTTACAATTATTATTTACAGCCCAATATCAGACTGTTCAAGTTGCTGCACAATCTGGAATGATGACATTGCAAGATGGTTCGCAAGTTGTACAGACATCTGTTGCTAATGTTCAAATGCCATTGTTTACACAACAAGCTGGTAAAAGTCGTTCTGATTAATTTTTTCTAGCCAAACAATTCATTAGTATTGTTTATTTTATTATAATTTTGAATCTCTCCTCTTCCCCCCTCCCTTAATTAATTTTACAATTATCTTTACAAATCTTACTTAATGACTTTAGTGCCTCAAATAATGGCTGTTCCCCCTCCGGTAATGGGAAATCAACAACAATCAACACAAAACACTCAAGGCCCGACTCATATAGCCTCTTTGGGTCAACATCAAGCATCAATAATGCCTCAAATACAAACGCAAGTAGTTAATCAGCAACAACAGCACCAACTTCCGTTGTCTGTTACGCCGGTTAGTTATTCAACAATTCAACCGCAACAACAGCCACAAATTCAGCAACAAGCGATACAAACTGTATGTTTCACATTTACAACGTAATATTCGCAATAAATGTATTCATTTTCTTGTGTATTCAGAAAAGCTTAGAAAATGTTCAACACACACCATCCGTAACTCATACTACTCCTACTTCACTAGCTAATGGTGTTATTCCACACACTCAGGCATTTATGACTCAAGCTACACTACCTATTCAAGTATAATTTACTTCGATTTAAATCGTTTTAAACTAAATAAACCAAATTGTATTTGTTTTCTTAGTACATTCAAACATCTAATGGCCAAATTATTGCATACCAACCTCAAGTGCAATCGAACGCGTTCCAAATGACTCAAACTCCCAATGTTGGTCAAGTAACCCAATTAAATCAACCCAGTAACAGTGGACTAATTGGTACCACTTATATACTGGGCAACCAAATGGCGCAATATCAGCAACCATCTGGTCAGCCGGGTCAAGTCATGATTGTACAATACCAACAACCACCGCCAACGGAAATCCAACAGCCTGCCGTACAGACTATACATTTACAACAAACCCAATCGGGTCAGTTGATTCCGGCGAACATTCCTAATGGCCAATTGATCGTCCAACAAACACCCGGGCAACCTGCTCAAATACAGATGATGATGCCACAACTAAACCAATTCCAAAACCTTCAACCACAAATCATACAAAACTTGCCAGGTATTTTACAGTCCCAAGTTAATCAAGCATCTACGCAACAACTACTACTTCAACAGCAAGGCAAAACGTTCGCCCAACAAACAGCTTCGCCGGCCAGTAATCAATTAATGTCACTGCCGATATCCCATCAGATTTTACAATCGCAAGGCAACGGCATCGTTACAATGACTCTTCCTCAACAACATCAACAACAACCACACAAACCCCAGCATCAGGTTATTCAGACGCAAATGTCAGATAAACAACAAGTTATCTATAAACAAGATGACAGCCAACCAATTATGATACAACAAGGACAACAGCAGTCCATTCAGTATTTTCAACAAAGCAACCAATTTCAATATCAACCGTTGAAACGATCATATGAAATGGTTAGTAATAGTTATAAACATAAGTATATATAGAGGTAGTGACGATGTCGATAATCATTAAAGATAAACAATTACAGGTTGTGTCGGAAGGTGGAGGAATAACCGGCGCTAAAATAATACGAACAGGGCCATCTTCAATTACTGGGCAAGTATAAATATATATATATTCGTATTTGTTATATAGTGTCTTAAATGAAATACAATGACTAATCGATTATTATTTTAGGAACTTGTTTAATCGTGTTATTTTTCAGGAGAAGAGGACGCTTTTTTAATTTAAATACATTTTTTTTTTATAACTAATTTTTATTGCAACTTTTATAAATTTATTCAACAGTACCGATGGTAATGACGACAACCAAATACGCCAAGTGACAATTAACGGTATGGTAGCCACATCAAGTACAGGAAGACGTACACCACAGGCTAATTTTCAACATCAATTAGCAACAGTTGCCTCAAACATTTCAGGTTAACTATTGTAATGCATTTTTTATTAACACTTACGTTGAAGTTCCTTTTTTCCAGTTTGTAGCCGCATTCATTCTAATTGAATGTTATTTTGCAGGTTTCCAAAAGAAAACTAATGACATTTTAATATTAAATTTATAATTTACAGGCTTTTCGATATATTTTTGTTCCTACTATGAAATGTCCGATTATTTATGAACGAATGTTGATTTCAGGTGATCCACGCTCTAAGGAATGCTCAAACATGAGTGGCAAAGGTAAATATTTTTAAAACAATTTTGACACGGCGCAATTTGGTAAATATGTTGAATTTGTTTTTTCAGATGAAATTAATAAGCAAGTTGATCGGAATAAGCAACAGCGATACCAATTTTATCCGGGTAAATAAATATCGGATACAATTTAGTTTTCAAAATAAACATCTAACATCATAACCATTCGATATATTTTCGTGCTATTTTAAATATTTAGTTAGATTATTACGTGTAGTATGTCCCCTTAAACTTCCTTCCATATTTGTTTCAGGCCGTGGATATGAGCCAGATCAACGATCGGGTACTCCAGTATCAGAATCTAATCGACCACAGTCTGTAACATTCACTGTGTTGCCTGATCCTATGAGGAATCAAACGTTTACTCCGGCACAAGCAGTAGATTTACAACAACAGCAACAGCAGCAGCAGCAACAGCAACAACAGCAGCAGCAGCAGCAACAACAGCAGCAGCAACAACAACAGCAACAGCAGCAGCAGCAGCAGCAACAACCACAACCACAAGCGACAATTACGTATCAAACCCAACAACAAATACCGTCATATTGGATTCAACAAAGTAGTTCCCCTCAAGAAGGTACAATTACAGATACAACACCTCCAAAAGATGGTACCACCCTACATTATGTAGACTAATTTATAAAACTACCAGATGGTTACTTTTAAGATTTTTTTATTAATCTTTTTTTATAATTTTAGTGTTAATTAACCATTTTTCAAGTCTATTTTTTAAAAAAAATAAATTAAAAAAAAAATATGGTTTATTTTTTTCACAAGTTGTATAACAAATTATTGATAACAATCTAACTCATTATATTTTAGATTAAAAAAGATTACGACAAATAGGGCAAGTGGATTTGTTGCTTGTAATCAACCATTTATACTGAAAAATTATAAAAAAAGTTATGAGAAATTATAAAATTGTAAATTGGGGAATATAATTGCATGTATGGTTGGCACCATTTCATATATACTCACTAGACACGAACTGTGGAATTTCTTGTGACACGTACGACAGGCTGACTTAGGCAATTGATAGTTGGAATTGTGTAATATTGAATAACATATGTAACACTCTTCGACACCTTCGAACTTCTTCATGATATTTAATTGCCACAACGATATGCCATCGATGATTGAACCATTCTGGTGCGAAAAGAACAGCGCCATTTGTTTCAACCACACTTTCCACTGGTTCGCGTTTATCATGGTTTTGTCGCTGCTGACTTTGATTAATCCCAACGGATGATTATTGGCCATCTGTATGGTAATTTCGACTGTTGCTTCTTCGATCACGTACGACACGACAAGGATGCCACGGTTTTCGTATAAATTCACCTAAATCGATAACAAATGCCAAATAATAAATGCTTGTCACATTAGGTAATAATGTTGTCTTTCCTGAAAATATATACGCACCACAATATTGTTCATTTTTTTTGCCTGTTTAATGTCCTGGAACTCTTGTATAATTAAATTTTGCGATACATATTTGGTTGTCAACTTATCGACCAAAGTAGATACTCTATGTTCACTGTCCACCCACCATGTGCGTACAACTGCTGGTAACGTGTGCAACAGATTATAGTATGTCCAACATACCAAATGCCATAGCTTTTTGTTGTTCCAATAATCTGTTATCATGCAACTAGGCCGTAGGTTAAATAGGTCTTTAATAATTGGATTGACATCGTTGCTTGCATACGTTTTTATGATCAAATGTGGCATCAATTTTAATAAGTTTTCCATTAAATACGAAATTGAGTTATCGTCACTGGAAATAATCGTAAAAAATTAACTGCAACCGCTCACATTTTTCTATTTCTTTTTTTGCGTATACTACAAAATGTATGACTCACCTTAAATGAGAAATATACTTGTACCGTTCTTGAGACTCAAGTTTTGAACATAATTTGAATATTACGTTCCACACTAACAAATACGTCCGAGTGCTTTTAAAATTGGCTGTAAATGGTATAGGTTCGTATGTACTTCCAATACTGAAAATAAGCGAGTTTAATTTTGATAGCAATTTTGCAATTATATTAGCGAATAATGTACTTGATATCTGTTAACATTGTAACGACTGAGTCTTGAAGTTGTTGTAATGGTAACACATTAAGTTCAAATGGTACTTGATCTATTTCTGCATCATCTTCTACATCTACTTTACGCAGCTCGCACAATCTGACGGATTAAGAAAAAACTAATGTAATACATATATATATATATATATATGTTTGGTATGATACAAGAAAATTAAACGACTATATATCTTTTATGTAACAAACCTGTCCAAAATATTGTACGCGCCAATTTCAATCGGATAATAATCCGAAATAATTAAGTCTGAACAAAGACTAAATAAATCTTTTTGGTCTACTTCTTCAAGTTCCAAATATTTGATACAGCCATCCAATGATTCCAATACCAATTCATGAATACAACTATTACATTCTTTCGACAACTTAATCCAAATGTTCATGAAACAATCGCGTAATACTTTTGTATCTGACCTAAATACAGCCAGATTTTCGTTAGTCTGTTGGACATGTTTATAAATCTTCTCCTGATAGAATCTCATCATATTTCCAAATAACAATCCAACCAGTGTAGTAATTACTCCAACAGGCAAATATGTTTTGGAATCAAAATCATGTACGTTAGATAGAATCAACATCAAAGATTCTAGACGACTGAATATTTTTTTGCTATATTTTAAAATGACAGATGCCTCCTCTGTGTAAAGAAAAATTATGTTTAAAAATTCAAAGTTACGTATTGTCATGATCATTTTATTTTCGTCTGTTAAGCACCTAAAACCATACACAAAACATAAACAATAATTTTAAAAAAATACAAATATAACTATCATTTTAACAATACTCACTCAGCATCGTCTGTAAGTAATTTATCTTCGGAATCCATTACTTTCTGAATCCGAAAAAGATTATCGCTGTTGATTGTTTTTTTAAAATGGAAGTTCCAAATACATCGATTATCGGTCAACGAAAGATGATTAAACTTAAATTCGCCAATATCGCACAAACTCACAAAATTCTATACAAATTAAACGCAAACAATATTAAAATAACTATTTGGAAATGTATACATTAATCGATTATATATATAAACTGAACAAATTTAAATAAAATCAATAAATTTATAGCAAATAGAAATGATTTTAACCTGTAAAACGTATATGTAATTTGGACTATCACTATATTTTAACATTGCAGATTCATGCAAAGTAATCAATTCTTCATTTGACAATGACAATATGTCTAACACAAATACTAATGATTTACTCCAGTACTGTCCATCATTAATCGTTCTATTGTAAAAATTGAATAAAATTAACGTATATTTTTTACATAACGTTTAATAATTATACAATTCATTTACTTTTCAATAATTCTATTTATGATGTCTAAGGCCACGATTTTTGGTTGCGATTGTATGAGAACTGCGACATTTGTTTTGGTGTTCTCGAATATAGTGTTCTTGATTTCACAACAATATTTTCTCTGAATTGCGAAACATATGTTTTTTTTTTAGAAACAATATTGACAAATTAGGTATTTAGTTTTATAATACTTACATTTGAAAAATATTTCAGTAGATCAGCGATCACATTTACATTGCAAATTATATCAGCTATAATATTGACAAATTCTTCATCTATACTCTCCAACTGATCAGGTAGTTGTTTGGAGTCGGTGAAAAATTTTAAAAGCTGTTTTGTAAACACATACATATGGGAATATAATGCGTACACTGTGTCAAAACATTCGACACTTGTATCTACATATTTCTTATTATTTCTAGTGTAAAATAATGATCCATCTATATAAGATGCCAATTCACAACATTTAATTGCTTTTGAATGATCAATGCCATTTGCGCATTTCAATAACTCGTATAAAAATATAAGAGGCAAATTATTTTGTTTTGTCCTTGATATGAAATCTTCGACAAATTGATCCACTATACTTTCTATGTATTCAATGTCAACCCCTGTGGTTTTTACGTAATTCGTAATAACTACACCGCACCTTTTCACTACTTCATTACTATGTGTATCCAACATGTTATTCAATACAAGTTTCCAAGTTTGGCTCAGCTCGTATTGGTCCTTACAATCACCATCTTGTGTCTTTACCAAGTATGTATGAATCAAGCATTCCATTGTATTGAATATGAGATCAAGGTGGGAATTGATAAATGATTGGTCGCTTAAATTTTTCTCAAATATTTGTCTCAACATAATTACTAACGAAGAAGTGGGATTTGTATTTACTGTTTTCAAAAGTACATTCGTCCACTTCTTACATACAGTATTTTCTGAAACACATAATAACTTTATTTATCGAATAGCTCGTGTATGTGAGAACTTAAAAAATCACCTTTTAGCTTCAAACAATTGATAAGTAAATTTGATTTATTTTCATCCACTTCGATGGATATGAACTTTTTAAACTCATCTTCCATAGCAGTATCTAACCAATTACAAACAACTACGGGCAGAGAATTTCCATCACTAATATACTTCATTATTTCTTTAAGCACAATATCTAATCCAAACTAAAAATAACATAATCTTGTAAAAAATATGCTAATCTATTATTATAAAATAAATAATAATAAATATAAATAATTACCAAATTTAAATCGTCAATTATAATTAATCGTTCTTCTTCATTCTCGATAGTTTCTAATAATCCAATAATTACTGATATTGTGTTATAAGTCGATACTTTATTATCATTTATCCATGTTTTGACATAATTTTCATATAAACTAAATAATGACGATCTTTTATCATTTACAACTGGTAATGTTTGAGATAATTTGTTAGCAATATCATAGGTTTTGAATGCTAATATCACTTGACATACATTATTGGCATACATATGCCTTATTTCGGGATATGATGTTTTATTTAAATAAAACTGTAGAACGGCAATAACAAAATTTGTCAAGTCAGTTTTATATTCATCACTGAAAAATAGTTTTGTAGGATGAAACACTTCTTCAGTTTTTTCAAATGTCACTCTTAAGTTTTTTCTTTTTACTTCTGGACTTCTCAAATGATTTAATACAATTAAGTGCACTTGCAGTTGACCTATGATGTTATCAAAAATAATTTCTTCGTCAAGACCACTTCCAATCAAAAATGTATTTAAATTATTCCAAATTATAGTCTTTAAACTGTGAAACGTATTGTCATTAGTCAAAAACTCTAAGAATATCGCTAAATGTGATATTACTGGCGGTGTCATGGTTTTTGCTAACTTTCCAGCAAGGCAAAATTTAACCAGATTTAAAACCTGTTACAAATTATTATTAGTATAATAAAAAAATATAAACAAATTTTTAAATATATTACATACTTCGTCAATTGCGTCATTATGAAACAATTTGTCTTCACAATTATTACTCAAAACGTAAGTAACAAACTTAAAAAAAGTTTCGATACCAGATACAAAATTAGTATGATCAAAACGAATGGATACTTTTTCTAATCTAAAAAAAAAATGCAAATCAACATTATAATAAATTTACAAAAATTAATTTACAATTTGTTACCCTTGTATAATTGATGTAAGACATTTTAAATGAAATTCTGTAGTAGTCATCGAATTAATAACTGGACTAGATTTGCACAAATTCAATATATTTTCATAAGCAGATGAAATGCACCCTTTTGAACAAGACAAACTTTTCCACAATTTTGGAAGGAAAATTTTTTCAGCGTTTGATTGTAACCAAAAGTTGTTTAACTTGAAAAAAAAACATTAATTTGTCACTGAAAAAACTATTTAATTCAAAAGAATAAAATTATTACCTCTGGCGTTGATAAAATAAGTAAAATATTTTTCCAAATTACTAATGACACAGTGACATTATCTTCATCAACATTATCAAAAACAGAAAAGGCTACTTTTTTACATTCATTTTGTAAACATATTTTTAATTTAAATAATATAGAATACAATAAAGTATACCAAGCTTGTCGAACCTAAGATCATTAAAAATTGATTTAAACTATAAAAAATATAAAAATTACAAAGCTTACACTTGGCGTTGGATGTTTATTTAATTTCCAATATGTAGAATTAGCGAGCAGCATTGATTTTAAATCACTTTCAATATTTTCAATATGTTTTTCAGGAAGAGTATTTAAAAATGTCGCCATTGCATACAAACAGCTAGTAGCAGTTCTTATTTGCATTTCCCTTACTTCGTCAAAATCAACTCTACGATTTAATTTTAAAAACACGATACATTTTTCAATTTGTTTCAAAGCAAATTAAATTCTAAGCTTTTGTTTATCGAAATATTACTTGGTATTCAATAAAGACGGATTTGTGATATTCTCGATTAAATAATTGAAAATTTCTTTTTGACAAAACACGATTACTTCGGTTCTTTTATTTGGAGGAAAAGTGTTCTGGAATTATGCACGTCATTGTTATAACAAACATTTTGATTAGACGTTACTTTATTAACATACCTCGAACATAGACAATGCAATAGATGCAGTCGGCGGATGAGTATCATACTGGGCAACAAACCAGTGGGCGAAAAATCTCTTCAGATATGGAGCTACATTTCGTTGCATGCGATTCAAATATGATCGCATACCTTTTTGGGCCCCTTCGCGTATTCGTGGTTCATTATCCTTGCTCAAATTCACGTATTGAGAGATCCACAATACCGATACTTCTTTAATGGTATCGTCGTCTTTAGAATCGCATAAAGCGGAAAATTCCTTTAAAGCCTAAACAACAACAAAAAACAAACATGAACAATAGCCACGGTTGTTCGAACCACGCCAGCAGTACGCACTTTTACTTTGGTGGTAGAATCCTTTTTGTTCATTTTTTTCAATACTACTTGAAAGTCTGGGCTGACGTTGCAATCCAGAATTTCCGCGAACGGGAATTTAAGTTTGTCCGGAATCGTCGTGTACGTATCCATATTGCCCAATAACAATTGGGCCCGCGCACTGTTCGACGGCTGAATAAACAGCGTTCCAACGTTAATTCCGTCAAACGAAATTCGACGAGTAAATCAACTTACTTTGTAATTGTTTTTTACCCTCTGGGCGACTTGTTTTTTCCCCATTGTACGTTAACGAATGTCTGTAATATGTTCCTGCAATATGTCCGGCGAAACGCGTTTCAATGATCGACGAAAATCGGTGGCGGATACTATTTCAGAGTTAAAAATATCGACCGGCGATCATATATCCGTGCGTGTATTAAACAAATACGCGCATTTTTCCAACTTTATAAAAATTACACTGCAGAGTAGCTCGGAAAATTTCGTATAAAACATCGTAAACAGAACTAATCGAAGCGCGACTATCGGAAGATATCTCCTATCGCGTCGATGCATTCGTGGTACACGGTACCTAGGTAATAAAGGCTCGCCACACTAACCACGGTTAAGATACATTGATGTATACAATTCGTCAACGACCGACGATAACGATTGATCGATTAAGCGAATATATTTTTACGGCTACGAGCGGAATATTTATCGTTCACTCGTGTCTCGTATCCCGAAGCGGCAGTTTACGAGTTACTCGTGACTTTTGCGAGGAATAATTGTACCGCGTATTGCTTTCTTAATTAACTGGCATCTTATTTTCGAGCGCGCGTTATCTCGATATCTTACGAATATCGCGTGTTCACTTTTGTCCGAAATTTCGAAGTAAAAATCCATATTAAAAACTCGTACGTACCGCGCGTTTTACAATAGTTAATTATTATCCACCGTTATTTGAATAACCGCTATCTGTAATTGATGTTTATCGTTCGTCTATCGGCTGCGTTTGCATGGGCAATAGACAACCTTATAAATAAGTCCATTACTTAAACTCCGATATTATTGTACATTTTTCGACCTGTTCAACCTCATTGTTATTAATAAATAAACAAACTCGAGTTATAAATTCGTTTCGTGCGAGTTGAAATACAAAAATTATTGACGCAACTTTCTACAAATTAAATTACGATCAGAATGTGGTTGTTGGAGTAATTAAGTGTTCAGTCATTTATGTATGATTTACGACACATATTAGTTAAAATAGTTACATTTATAGAACAATTATGGAATTGAGTGTGAAAGGGGAAGACCAAAGAATTGGTTGAATGGGATTGAGTGTGTTTTGTGGACTGCTGATGTGTGCGTTAATGATGTATGAGATTGAGGAAAGGTGGCTGACCCTAAATAGCTGAGAGAATAAGGCGAGAAAGAAAAAGATACACGTGAGTGTTAACGTGAGATACAAATAAGTTCGGTTCAATTATAAAAACGAAGATTTAATGGAGCAGTAATTTGAAAGATTTTCAATATTTCTTATAAGATTTGAACAGTGTATTTGTTACTATAACAAGGTCGACAACGTTTGTGCTATTTTTTCTAAACATTAATTGTAATCTTACTCTAAATGAGTTTAACCGAAATACAAAAAAAAATCTTAAATATTTATCGCTATTATTTTAAACATTCTCGGTTTTTGTACACCCATAATATTATTTAAGTCAAAATATGCTTACTCTAAAAATGTATATATAATTTAGTCACTAAAAGCAGCCATGGATAAAATTTTTAATTATATAACGTGTTAACAAAACTACTACGATAATTTATTACAATAGGTATTGGCATCGAATACAAAAATTTATCAACGTTAAATACGTAAATAATTAAACAGGCGAATAAAATAATCATACACTTCTGTAAGTTCAGTAAAATTATACATATTGATACTTAAATAACAATCAAACCTCTGACTAAATGTTAGTCGAATGTAACATAAAATAAGTTAAAGATTCTATAAATATTTAATCGCAAGATCAACGATACAACTTATACTAAATAACTATAAATTACGTTCTTCAGGCTTTTTGTATGGATAATCTAAATAGTCGAAAATATCTTCTTCGCTAGTTATCTCCACAGGTTCACCTGGTATACCTAATTCATTGACAGAAAACGTAAAACATGAATAATTAATTAGTTTATTAATAACGATTAATGTATTATCATTAATGTATATTACCGGTCAAACCTATCGGTCGTAACGTATATTCATTGAGTGTAAAACCTTGACGCAAAGCGTGATCTCTCATTTGTTTATTAAACAAATCGCTACCAGTGAAATAAAGAATGGCGCAGTAAAATTGATCGTATGGATTTAAGCGTATATCCAATCGCCTTGATAAATGACCAACTTTACACACGCCCTAAATTAAACAAAAAACTATTGTACGCTTCGTAATAATTTGTATAATTTATAAAATATTATATTTTAGAATTTATATTGACGAACATAAACAACAATTACCATAAACTTTGTTTCGCCCAATGATATAGTTTCCGTAATAAGACCGTTATTTTTCAAAATGTCCACTACCGCTTGTAATTTGTCGTTTTTCTTTTTTGAGTTACTGGACGTAAATGTTGGATGAGAAATCAAAGTGTCGATATCTCCACTAAATTCTTTACCACGTCTACAAAATTATGTATAAATATACACACACGTAATTGTCTTATTTAAAAGCCATACGTATAATATACATTGGATTTCATACATTTAAACAAATAACAAATAGTTTGTTGTAATTGTAGGCATTTAGAAACTAACCGATAACTACCACAGATGGTAATTTTGTACTTTGGATCCAAATTGTTTAGCGTTTCCTTGATGATTTGTTCAATTTCAATAATTTCGCTTCTAGGTATCTTTTGCTCGAAATCATTCAAATACCTAAAATAATTAATAAGACCGTACGTCGTACAAATATTTCAAGGGCGAATAACATACTTCAGTCCTAATTTTTGATGATGATTCAATTTCTCTTGATTTTTTAATAAAATATCGATATTCGTAATACCTAAATCATACAACTCTTTCGCTTTGGCCGGTCCAATACCACTGACTCTCGTTAATTCTTTTATAGCGACCGAACCCTCGTCGGTTCTTATCTGTAACACACAATTTCATTATAAACCAACGATTTGTTACGCGATTATATTGGCCGATCCAAATACGTATATATGGCGTACATTGTCCAGTTTCCGTAATTTGCCGGTGTCCAAGAACTCGTCGATTTTCTTCGATATTTTATCACCGATTCCATCCAGTTTACGGGCTTCGTCGCCAGATGTTATACGCGTACCGTGTTTGGCTAACGAACTGGCCGCTTTTCGATACGCGTTATACTTGTGTATATTACGTGACACGTTCTTCTCGTAATCGGCTAATTCTATAAAACATATTTTCGGGTAATTTTCGCGTAATACTAATATCGCGCGATCGATTACCAACCGGTTAGAAATTCGCAAAAGTCGTGATTGGGATTCGTCGAATCGCTAGGCGCTTTTCTTTTACTCATTCCGAATCGAACGCAATTCACCGAAGAGGAGGAGCGAGTGTTCGCGAAATTTTGGAACGTTCAATTTTAGCGGGGGGGGGGGCGAAGGGAAGGATTGATGGACGTCGACGACGCGAATAATTCGCCGTACACTGTCGTCGGTAAAACGGGCGTGTTGATAACGCACGGTAAACGGCGACGTGGACGCGCCGGCCGCCATTATCAACCGCGAACGATCGCGTACGTCGCCAGATGGTGCGCCGCCGAGTGTCCCGCGTGACGGTATTCCACGTCGAAAATTCGCCGCGCCGATTACGTCGGCACTCGGACACGCGGTTATGAATTCGAAAACCTCGCGGAGAGAACGTACGAGTTGTTCGAACTTATTCGTCGCGCAGTAATGTATTGACGCCGGGGGTCCCAACGACACACCGTGTACACCGCCACGTGCTTAATTTCGGTGCATAACCGAAGATCTTGGGGTACACGAACGTAACGAATAACGTATAAATATATGGATACGGTCGATGGTTTTTTCGCCGCCGCGATCGTTAAAAACCGTACGTAATTAGGAATAAGACGCGTCGGCGAATTTTGTTTTTCGTTCATAAGCCGACATGTTTACGGCGCTGCAATCGTACGTTCGTTGGTAAAAACCGTCGACAATGCGGAGCGTTTTCGCGTTCCGAAATGATTACGTTGTACGTCATTCGCCGACGCGACGAATGTGTCGGAACGAGAACGGCGCGCGGCCAACTTGGGGAAATATTGCCCGAGACGTTTACGTAAAGCTAACTCGGTGACGTTAATCGAATTCCGAAAAATTATCCGCTCACGTCCGTAGCGACCCCACCACTCTCGTGACCCTTTGGCACGTTAGATACGAATTTGTGTCGTACGAATCGATCACGCACGCTTATTACAATTTTATCTGTCAAATAGACGACGACGATAATTGTTCCGCGTTCATTTTTACGAAAGCGTATCGGAATCCCGACATTGTATTCGGACGTCGGAGCTACACGCGTGCGTGTACGTACGAAACACTCAGTCCCGCGCACTCCCGTAGTGTTTTGAAGGTCGGGTCCGTTCGTACAAAAAACGCGCCGGCTTCGCGATTTCGTGTTTAACGCGCTTAAGATTTCGGTTCTGCTCGCGTGCTTACATTCGGACCCGACGAACGTGTATATAGCGCGAGAAATGAACGTCCGACATTAACGCGAACCACCCACCTGGGACGTCTCGAAACGGCGAAAGTAAATCATTTTACCGTTCACGTTCCCGCTCGTATACGTGCACGGCGTCGTGTACCACCGCGCCCCGGCAACCGACACGAATATTTTAGGCGTACGATTACGTTTGACGGACACAACACCGCAATCGGAAACAGCCGGAGAATTAACGGGTTGGCCGCGGCGTCGGAGAAACGGTAGGTGACGTGGGAGAACGCGGGGGCGAATACGACGACGAATTTTTAGGTAAAACGAACGCGCGACGAATTCGATATAATCCAAGCGATGCGTTACCATTTGGCGAGAGATCGTTAACCGTACCCGACGACCGTTTCGGTTATTCGACGAAACGGTTCGTACGTTACGTACGAATTGGGTGTGTGTGTGTGTGGGTGTGGGGGGAGGGAATTGGCCACGGAAAATTGTCGTCAGCGTCGCAAACGGATAGGTTACGAACGCGTCCGCGGGTAATTGGTCGGCTCGAAAACCAAAAACCGCCCGAATTAATTTACGTACGAATAGGTACGAATAGTCAATAACGTTTTTCGAGTTACGAACGAGCGAATGACGCGATCGTTGCCGTGTCGCGTATTTTCGAACGCGCGCTCCGATTATCGAAATAGCGTACGTACCGTTCGTCGTGTTCCCTTTTTAAAACGCGCGCCCGACCTTGGCTAATAAAAACCGATTCGCGTGCGGTTTTCTTTCGAACGTTATTCCACCTAACAACGGTCACGCCG
The DNA here is from genome assembly GCA_025469175.1 of Geopemphigus sp. TES_GeoC_2020. NCBI lineage: Eukaryota > Metazoa > Arthropoda > Insecta > Hemiptera > Aphididae > Geopemphigus > Geopemphigus sp. TES_GeoC_2020. The sequence goes on from JAIPRN010002192.1 coordinate 21,256, forward strand.
CGGAACACGTTACACGCGCGCACAAAAAACACACGGCTTATCGTCGCTATAGTAATCTCGGCCAGTACACACGGCTTGTTGACGTCCGTTATTGTATACATATATATATTTTTTTTTTTTTTGTAAACAATCATCGTCCGCCGTTGAACAATTTAACAACGCCGGAGCGAAAACTCCTAAAACCGTACGCGGTCGCCCGTATAAAAATAATTCGATACGCCCGTGTTTACTTACCTCTCACGCGCGCGATTCGTAAACGTTTAAGGACGATTCGCGAGAACTGGTCGTCGTCGATTTCAATTCGAAGTATTGAATTTACTTTACCGGTAAATTTCAATTACCCGAGTACCACAAATCGCACGAATCGTACATCCACGTTACGAAATGTGGTAAATACGGCGCCGCCGTGCGCTCGAACGTAAATTACCCGTGAAACCGCGAGAACGGACGATAACGTTCGATGGCGGTATTTATTAAAACGACCTCGTTATGGTTCTCGCCGGTTTTCACTCGACACCCGGACGGTTACTGGGATCGTCCTCGAAATACACTGTACGTTTATCGTCCGTCCCCGCGTCAAAATTCGTTCGTTCGGAGAACCGACGCAAAAGCTCGCTCGTCGCCACCACGTCGCGAAATTTAAAAGAAAACCCTATTCGTCGTCGTCGTCCAATAGTTTCTTTTACCACTCGCGTATTCGCTTATTTTCATCTAGCTGGCTTCGTTAAATCAAACGTCTACTACCCGTCGCTAACCGTACGTAGCGCTCGAAATCTCGGTGAACCCGAGGCTCGTTTATTTTTTTTTTTTTGAAACTGACGGGTTTTTCGGACGAATTTCGAAAAATGTAGCGTGTGTACGCGCAATTTTATTCGGAAACCGCGCTTATCGATAACGGAACGTACGGCGGCTATAACCACAAGGAGGTTAGCCGACCGACCAATACCCGTCGCGATAATTTAGATTTTTTTTGGTCGAATACGTGTATTCGGATTGTTTAATTCGCGGTACCGGGAACAATAATTCCGGCCACGTTGGAGGCCGATGGGTTTTTTGTTTATCCGAGTGTACAAACGTGATCCAAGCAACGACGGGATGGCTCGCCGTCGGTGGTAGTACGCGTTTTTTGGACTTGGCGCGATAATTCGTGAATCACTAATTCGATTCGAAATAGAATGTTAATCATCGCGAAATTCGCGGTAATGAACGTAACAACGATCGACGTAATATAACCTATCCGACACGAGTTCCTCGTAATCTACCGATTTCGCGCGATCGTCGCGTCAGTAATTTCGTTTTCGTAATCGTTCCTACCGCGATTTCTTTCGTCCGATACGCGTTTGGGTGATTCGTGTGCGTTCGTGGACGATCCATATCGCGGCGTCGCACGTACGGTGTTTACCCCCCTCCCACCGCAAACATTTACGAACGCTAGTGATCGGTGCCCGTATGGTAAAGCCACGGGGATATTTCGCGCCCTCTTGTACCGCTATAACCCATTACCAAAGAGAGGGTTATTACCGTATAAATAACCTACGTACGAAATGTACCGACGAATACACGACGATTATTTTACCGAATCGTTCGTTTGCGCGGCGAGACGAATTTTTCATTTTTACGTACGCCATTCGAAAAACGAACGTTTTAAGTTAGTTTGTCGTTCCGCGAAGGATATGTTGGCGTCCGCTCTGCACTGTCCGTGACACCGTAAAGACGTCGCGTAATCGCGTCGGCCGTCGTAATAATCGCCCGGAATGGAAACGACGCGAAAAACGTGTCGATAAAATCCACCGGTCAAGTTAGAACGATGGTCGGACGAAACGCGTAGTGCGCGTTTTCGTTAACATTTTCGTTCCCGGGGAATTTTAACGCTTTTAAAAACGTCAAGAACCAGCAGCCGTACACGGGTCCGGGAAAGAGCGTTTCCAATTCAACCGCCGAATAGTACGGCCTCGTTCGGTACATCTTCCTGTACGTTCAAGGTGTACTACGCCGGTAAGTTAACGAGAATAATCGTCGATCTGGTTAGCTGTGTACTAAATACACCGTGCTTTTTCTTTTGAAACGTAAAGAACGAGAAAATCGATTCCGACGCGAATGTCGTAGTGGACACGTGTATAGCGTAATATTACTACGCCTCGCCGCTTTTTTTCCGCTTCGATAATTTTACGCGGCTAAGGACGTGATATGGCCGGCGATTACGTAATTTTTTTTTACACGTTTACTACTGGCGTTAATCGGGAAATTGTAGAATTCGTGCGAACATTTCGGGTATCGCGTCTTATTCTTTCCCCCCTTCCCAACCATCAACTCCATGCGCGCTAGCGCGCGTCGGATTGTTTTCGCTTCGAACGGCACATTTTTTTTTAATACGAAACGCCGATAGGAAGCGACCGTCGCGTATTTATCGGTTCGTACGTTACTAGGACGCCGCGCGATCTTAAATCGTCGACGGGTTTCTCGGGGGGGTAAACTTATTTCGGAATACACGAAAATAGGCGATAGGTATTTGAGAATAGCGCCATTAAAACTCTCGAACGTAAACGATTAAATACGCGGAGGAAACGACGACGCATTCTCCGGCGAATAATTCGCCGAGGTCCAGAGAACGTGGAACGCGCGACCGTTAGCGAGGATGCGAATCGGATCCAAACAATTTGGTTGATGTGTGTGTGTTCCTGTTGGTTAATAATAAAGCCCGCCGCGCGATGTGCCGAATTCGGAAAATGCTTTTGAACCCGTACACCGGACGACCACGATGAATAACCTCACCGGCACGGCCGATGGTGTACACGATGTGTGTAAGCGATACTCAACCGTCGTGTGTTCGTCGAAACGGTTCAAAAGTGGCGCGTACTTTTAATTTTTCTCCGAACGCGGTTTTTTTTCGGAGGGGAGGAGAAAATTTGAAATATGGTTTCGTAATTTCGAAAATATCGTCCCGGAGACGAATTGAGCGCGGTATCGAATGTGTTTTCTCGTATAAATCGACCTATATATATTTTTTTATCCCTCAGTACGGGCGAATGCGTTTGACCCTCCTACTCGTTTACGCGTGTCCAAGCCATACGACTCTACTGACGATTAATTACCCAAGTCGCGGCCAAACGCGTTCGGCGGCGTACGGATGCGACCGTGACGCGCGATCGGGGAAACGGCGACGAACGTGTTTCGTGGGAATTTCGGACGACGGAATTACTCCGAGGTTTTTTCCGCTTCGCGCCGCCGCCGCCACGTTCCGATCGATTACCAGCAACACACCCGGTTACGTTGCGACGCCGGGAATTCCGCGCGTACGCTAATAATAATCGTGACGTTCCGAACGCGTTTGTGGGGACGACAACGAGCACCCACAGAGGGGAAAACTATACGAACGGGCAAACTGAAATAGGGATGCGCTTCCCCGTGGTTCACTAGCGCCGGTGACCTATGGTATATACCACCGACTGACGGGTAATACGAGACCGGGGGCCGGTCTCTCGCCGTTGTTTTCCGCGGACTTTACGGTCTGGCCGGCGATCTCTCTCGGTTCACCAAACGACGAACGCCGCTATTTCGTGTTTCGTCCCGCGCGTTTTCCGGCGTCCGTCTACTCGACGTTACGTTTCTTCTCCGTAGTCCGCGTTCGGGTTTTTTGAATCGGCTTTATCGGGCAATACGGGCGTTTCCGGAACTATAAACGGACGACGATTATTTTCCCGATCAACGTTTCCGTTTGTTACGAACCGCCACCCCACGCCAATGTTGGGTGGTCCCGGTTGGGCGTGCGCAAAAATACGACGAAACGACGCGAACAAAATGATCCACAACCGACGTGACATAACCCACGCCGGAGATTTGGTGTTCTTAAAGCGTTTCTAAACGTTTTAAGTATATTCGCCATACACCAAAGAGTTTCGAAAGCAAATCGCTTTACGCGTAATACGTTCCAAGTCGGACGCGATTGTGTTTGAACTACGGACAAGCTGTCCAAAATTGGGCGGGCGACCCACTTCGCGTGGTATAACAATTTGAAGGTTCCCCCGCTGTCGTCCGTCCACGTATGGTGCGCCGCGGAATGTTCGACGAAATTGTCCGGCGCCTAATATCGTCCCGAAATGGGTACGTCGCCGTTCTCGTGTTCGCGATTCGCCGATTTCCGGCGTTTTAATCGGTTTGCGAATTGGCGTATGTGCGTGTGTGTGTGTGGGGGGGGCACGCAAAAAGAAACCCGAAACCAATCGATGGCGTACGCGAAAAAACCACAAATATCTGGCACACACGCGCGCCCGAGTTTCGGGACAAAACGACGGTTCCGTCGCGTGTCCTACATACATACCACCGTACGAGATAAGCGCTATAATAGATACGAACGCGCCCGGAGTTTCGTAACGTTACTACGCGTACGCTGTCCTACTTATTATATTATTTTCGTCATCCACGACGTCGTCGCATGTAGGCCACCGGGGCGGCGGCCGCCGTAATAACCGTTTCCGAACGGGAAACATTCGGTCCGGAGCCGAGCGCGTCTTTTCGGGCCGTGTACTCGGGAAAACCGAGGAGGCGGTTTTTGTTTTCGGGCACGGAAATCGTCCGTATCAGACGGACGAACAGCCGACGACGACGTACCACCGGCCGGGCGACTTTCTCCCGGGGACGGCGACGCGTACGAACACAGCTGATTTCGCGACGCCGTTGCGCGGTTTCTATATATCGCCGTGTCGTGTTTTCGTCGCCGCCGCGACGAATAAATACAATCGCTATTATTGTACAAAGTACTCGTTTATTCGTGTTTTCGTTTCAGTATTTGGAACAGATATGACAATAGAACGCGTTACAGTAGGCCACGGCGACTTTCTTTCGCGTTAACAAAATTACGCGATTATCGGTCTCGATGTGGACAGGTTAGGAGGAGGAGGGGGAGTGAGAACCGCTTACGCGCCAAAAAAGGACGTAAATTCGCGTTGCAAAAAAGGAAACCCCGAGTTTAAACAAACGGGGCACCGACAAATGCCCGCGACAAATTCGTTAGGTCGGTAACGGACTTAATTGGTACGTAAAACGAATAAACGCCTTCCCCCTCACCCCATACTGGGGACACACGAATTCGACGATTGAACCCCGGCCGTTGTTTTTAAAACAACACAGCACGAGTAAAGACGTCCACAGTTTCCGAACGGCGGCATGTTTGGTCGTCACGAAAATTCGGCGTAGGCGTTGTTTTCGCGGTATCGGGACGTCACGTTTTTCCGCTAGTGACGAAGTTTCGAAATAACGAACGACCGCGGCGAAAATTCGAACGAAATTGACCCGGTCGGTCAGCGGAATATCGGCCCTTCCCTCCCCCCTACCCGATATTATAAGATTATTACGCCGGGGGAGGGGGGGGCGGGCGACAGGGAAAAATACCGCGATTTATCTCTCTCCCAGCCAATAAATAACGTACGACGCGATAATAATAAAACGGGGTACGCAATTTCAAGTCTTTCGAATTCATTTTTATTTTACGTTATCACCATAAAAAGAAGCTCACAGTTTTCACTTTAGAATACTAAAAACGTAAATTACATCGTGAAGTTCTACGTAAGTAAAAATATTTCGTTAATAGTAGTCGTCTAAAATTACTAAAAACTATATATTAGGTGTACGGCCTTAACTACGCTATATATATATATATATATATAACCTATATATATATATATGTACACAATTACATACCTACCATGAATATTATTATTATTATAAGTATTAATATAATAGTTGTGTACACGTTAAATTATGTTTAATACCTATATCACGAACGTAATTAAACAAAAGTAATATCGGATAGATAATATAAAACGACGTTCAAAAAATAATGGCACCGCGCGTTTCGTCACCTATATATTCTACGCACGTTGAAACTGCCACCGCGCGCGATTCGTTGTTACACTATTGTTTTCTGTTACGTTAGAGTGACTGTTGTTGTGTTTTCCGTACGAAACGCGAATACGTTTTATTTATTAATTTTTAGTACGACGACGACGATGAGGCGGCGGCCCTCGTCGTCGACGTGTGTATAATAACGATAATAATTTAAGGCGTGTAAATAATTGTCGTCGTTTACTCGAATTCGCGGGGCGAAATTAAATACAAATGAACTTAACGCTCTAGGAGGAATGAAAATTTATTATTACACGTACACAATAAGTTATATTTATAAAAACGTCGTACGTGTTTTGTCCTTTCGTAGAAAAAAAAAAGAAAAATTAAAATAGTAATTATCAAAAACGAAGAAAAAAAAACGATTTAAATTAATATAGATCGCGAATTTGAAACGATAGGTTTTGTTGCGGATTGTCTTCGGGGGAAAAGAAACGTACACGGGGGGGTGTGTGTGTGTGTGTGTGTGGAGGGGAATCGTCAGTACACGTATATCTGTTTGAGCTGGTCCCGTAATTCGGCGGGTATTTTGTACGCGTCCTGTTGTTGCTGTTGCTTTTTGTGCACCAGCCGTCGCCACTTGCCCCGCAAGTTTTTCCGCAGTCCCTTACGGTGTTCGGCAGTCTCTTCGATGGGTACACTGCATACCAACGTGTCCTGAAATTCGTTCACGGTCGTGTGAATTTTAAGTACGGGCACTTATATATATATTTATATATAGACACGCGCGACGGTTCGTATAAATTAGCGGCGAAGATGGGCGCGCTACTCGTCAAACCGTTCCCTTGAAATCGTTTCGAAAGCGATTGTGGGTCACGGAACGCCGCCGATTCGTACGTAAATTTTATAATACCCGTTACGCGCGCACGTTCGGGCCAAACAACAAAAACCAGTAATGGTAGCGTACCGCGCCACAAAACGTACGTCGTAACCTTCCGTAATAACGTTCGGCCGTCTCTCTTTTCGACGAAAAAAAACCCACGACCGATTGCCGCTCGTATAGATAAGGCCGCGACGGCCGACGTTTATTAATCGACACGGGCCCCCTCCCTCCCTCCCGACGGTCCGTCGACGGTGCTAGGCATTTATCGTTCCGGAAAACGCGAACCGTTTCGTACGAAATCGACGACGAAAAACGTACGGAAATAGACCGGACGGTTTACGTCGGCGGTGTTAGTTACCTGGTCAGAACTGTACAGCCTGTACGGTGAGTTATACCCGTTGGCGTTTTTGGCCGCGGCGTTTTTCGCCGAATACTGCCAGAGGAACGGTAAAGGTACGGACGCGTCGACCACGTCCGCCGCCGCCGTCGTCTGTGGTGGTGGCGGTGGCGGCGGCACGTCTGTGACGACGACTGGTTGAGTGGCGGCGGCGCCCATGACAACGACGGCCGAGGCGTGCGGCGGTGGTAATTGGCAGTCAACATTGTTGTTGGTGTTTATGCTGTTGTTGTTGTTCACCACGATCGTCGTAGTGGCCACGGCGTTGGTCGGCGAGGTGGCCGTGGTGCTGGTGGCCGTGGCGGCGGCAGCGGTGGTGGTGGTGGTCGACGCCGCAGCCGCCGCCGTGGCGGCCGCGACGGCCGACTCCTCGCGCTTCCTAAGCTTGCTGCGAACCAAACGAACGGTTAGAAACTTCGAACCGTTGCTACCAACCATTTTCAAGCTGTCCCTGAGCGTGCCGATGCAATTGAATCGCGCTTTGGTCTGCTCGATCGTGCCGGCGGCCGGCGCTTTCGGGTAAGCCACCACGCCGCCGAACGTGACCGTTTTCGCGGAACACATAATATATATCAACAGTAGCGACGGCGCGCGCGCGCGCGCACTGTGGACGACGGCTACCGCACGCCGGTGTCTATATAATATTTATACGGTGTGGTCGACAAACGCACAGGCGTTTGTGTATTTGTGTTGTTACTACGCCGGGTGGCGATCACGCGGTTGGGTGTCCGCGGAAAGAGTTTTTACGTTGCACGCGATATACGCGTACGGATGGATATAATTATATACACGTCGGATTATTATTATTTGTACACGATATGAATAATGAAATATTACGTTAACGACTAGTATCACTATCACAGCCTCGGGTATTACGACGACGGTCTAACGGCGGCGATGAAGAGGAAAACGAGAATAATAACGAAAACGTCGGGACGCGCCCGAGTTACTACCGTCCGTCCTCGTACGAGTACAACGGCGTCGGCGGTGGTGTTTCGCGGACGTAGAACACTACTGGCGTTATTAACTGAACGGCTGATGGGTGGGCCGGATCATTTTCCGGGAACGAGTCCAAAGCGGAGGCCTTTGCAAGTGGTGGTCGTCTGCCGTGGACGACAACGACGACGGTATTTGCGGACAACCGACGCACATTCGAAACGGTTACGCGCGTGTACGACGAAACGGAAAACACTACTGCCGCTGGGCGCGCGCGACTGTTCGCTGCCTCCTTTCGTATATTTCGCGTAGTTTCGCCGTGTGTCTCCCCCGACTCGGCGTCAACGAGACACGCACACACCGCACTGGTAGTACGTGAATACAACGGCGGACGTCAACGACGACGACGACGACGACTGAACGAAACCGACACGAGCGACTCCGCATGAGCGACTGCCGTGCGGGCGAGACGGTAAATGTCGTCGCCGCCGCCGCCACTAACGGTGGGAGCGCCGTCACCGCCGCCACCGCCGCCGCTGCCGCTGCCGCTCCGACGTTGCCACATCGCCCGACGCCCCTCACCGTAAACCGATGGATCCTCGGATGGTGGGTAAATGGTGAATGGAAGGAGGGGGAAGCGGGGTGGTGAGACGGCACACTCCAATCGTGACGACCACGGGTTAGGTTACGCGATATCGCGCGCGCTTATCAACCCTTGTTAGTATACGTGCGCGTGAGTAATGATCCGTACTGGGAATTCTTTTACCATCCCCCGGCGAGAAACACTACCGTGGTTGTGGCGGTGGTGTTGTTTCGGTACCGCCGGAGATTTCGATAATAGGCGCTAAAGGACTGTTTCCACGTATCCCCGGTGTATGGAAGAGTGGTGACCAAAAATTTCTATTTAGGTCGGGGGGGGTTCGGCGATCCCGAAAAAGTGGTGTGTCTCCCTCCCCCCTCCCCTCCTTGGTACGTGCTAATAACACGTTCACGGTGTTTGGTTGTGTGCCGTAGGGTAGGTTGGGTTACTGAACCGATATACAATAACTTCGGCGGCCTGCATGGCAATAAACGGCCGCGCAAACTCGTCGATATTTAAACGGTAAGTAAAACAAGGGCTCCCCTCCTTCGCCTTTTACTCGTCGAACGTGCCACGAAAATGCGCGTACTCGATTATGACGGGGGGGGAGGAGGAGGTCGGACGACTACACACCTACCGGCGCGTTCGTGCACGGGGACGAAGACGAATTCTCACGGCGGTTCCAAGGCGATTTTACGATTTCGAAACCAGTTTGCGGGCGAGTCCCCGTTAGTTTTACTACTAGGTCGACCGAGTATTTGGTATTTTCGTCCGCGGTCGTGTTCACCGCCGTAAAAACCGATACGTTCGATAGTTCGCCAACGTCCAGAGGAGACGTCCAATACGAAAACGGGAGAAAACAACGAAAAAAGACCGCGTACTCAAAAATCGTCGAAAGGTCGATTCCGACGATATACTCGAAAGTTCGCCGCGAGCCCCGCTTGGGAACGTTCGGAGTTAGGTCTTCTTTCTGTCGTCCTTTCGGCTTCGTCGCATTCCCTCCCCCCCATCAAATCGCCCGTCGTTCTAGGTCGAACCTTCCCGCGTTTCTTACAATCGTTTCCTTTCGTCGTCCTGACGGCGTTTTGGTCATAACCACTTTCCCGGTCACTCCTATACCATCGCGCTGTTCTCATTCGGGCGCGCCAACCTAACGGGGAGACTATACAGCGGACATGTTTTGTCGTTTCTATCTTTTGCCGGAAATCGTCCCTTCTCTCGCGTCCACGGTTTCACGCGCCGGAACGTATGGAGGAGGGACCCTTTTCCGCCGACGTAAAAACGAATTTCCGGTCCCTTCGCGTTTGTCCTCGGGGTTTCGTGTCCGTCGTACGTCTCGATAATTTTCGGTTAATAACGACGGCGAACGAGACGGACGGCGCCCGTGGCGTGTCTATCGGACACACGCAATGTACCGCTACGTCGTAGTTGGTTCCGCGTAAATAGTCCGCCACGAGAATGTAACCAAACCGTCAACCGGACATTAGTACCGGAACTGACCTAACGTAATATCTGGCGCGTCGCGTACGATAGAACGGAACGGTTATCCGACCATTCGTTACCGCGCGACCGTGACGGACCGCGGTGTTGGTACTCGGGTTTGGGGGTGGGGGGTGGGAGGGTATAAACCATCTCGGTACCGTTAGGCCAGGTGTAGTGGCCGGATGAAGAAAACGCGCGGCGCCCGTGTGGGCGGCTTAACATACACCCGAAACCGTTGTTGGCGAGAAAACTCGCGTCAGTTTCCCGGCAGAAGCTCGTGCGTAAATTTCGCGTAACGCCCGTGTTCTCGGTTTACGACGATAATCGCGCGCGCGATTCGTGCGTTTTCGTTTGTATCCTTCCAACCCCCCCCCCCCATTAAAATTTAAAAACGAATTAAAACCGTTTCCGACACGACCCAAGAAGCGAACAAAGTGTGACCGAAAGTACTACGAACGGCGGAGGGGTTTGGACGGAACGCGAAAGTTTCCGGGGACCGCGACGGCCAAACGTGCACGCGCGTAGGTTACGGGCCGCCATCGTTGTGGTCGCGTACGTGTAACGCGCGTTACTATTACGAAACCGACGACGGCCCCGCGAGTTGCGCAAGGTTAGCCCGGTTTATCCACACGTACACCGTATTCGCGACATCGATATACGCACGGTAGACCTTTTAAGTGCGGCGTGCGACACGACGTGTTCCCCTTCCCCCCACCCATTTGCGCGCGCGAGCTCCTCGTACACACATACGGTAACCGGCCCGCGCCAAGGTTTCTCCCCCTCAACCGATTTCGTTTTTTTTTGTTTTCCACTATATATCTTTCTCCGTCTTGCGCGTCGTCGTGTACGGGCCGCGAATACGTACGCAACCTTCGTGCGCGCGCGCGCGCGTTCGAATCGACCGAAAATCCGAAAAGATCACTTTCGGCAAAAGGGTAGGCGGAACGGGCGCGCGCGATTATTGTAACGTCGTTAAATGTTAGGAGTGTGCCACCTCCCTCCGATTTCTCGGCGTCGTAAGTAACGACGACTTGTTCGAAAAAAACGAGTAAAAAAAAAAAAACGGTCGGCGCGCGTTTTGGCACCGCGGTCCACGGCCGAGCGCCGGGTTAAGGTTGAGCCGACGAAATACACGCCAAAAGCGACAGAATACGAGCGGCGGACGGGCGCGTGCGCGGCGGACATCACACGCCGAGCGCCGTTTTCGGCGTAAAAACTCGGAGGTTAACGCCGTTCGTTGTGTGTACGCGGTAATTGCGGGGAAAAGAAAGAGAAGGAAGTGGCTGCGACGACGACACTGCGCGCGCGTACCGTACAAAACCGGCAAGGTCGCGGCGGCGGCGACACTTGTAACACGACGCGGTTCCTACAAAGTGGACCGTAAGAGAAATAAAAAAAAAACACCTCGGTCGGTTTTCGTAACGCCCGTTGTCCCGGCGCGCCGTTCCCGAATATCGTCGTCACCCTTTTGCCCGCCGCTTCGTGGCCAAATTTCGCGTCCCCGGGGGAGGGGACCAACAACGTCGTCTCTACGTACACAATATTACTTGGACGACGACCGCTTCGTTTATTGTCCCGTTCCGATAATTTTTCGTTCGCTCACCGATTCTCCGTAGGCCGACCCGATTTTATTTAACCTCCGTTGCCCTCCGCTCGTCAAACCGCAGTTTATTATTAGGCCCGACGTTTATAAATGACGACACACACACACACGCACGTACACGAGCGGACGATCTATTCGCGTAGTAGTATTGTTATTACGTCTTTAGCAATTGTCGTTATTACGACGACAAATTAAAATGGCCGCCCCGCGCGTATATTAATAGGCCGCGTTTTTACCACGAGACGCGTACATCGGGCGGTTAATTCGGTTCATAAATACGCGCGCCGGTCGTGTATTTCCGCTTCGGACAGAATTTCGTGCGAAAATCGGCAATCATCTCGGAATTGTGCGTGCCCGGCCCGGAGATATTTTTTGGTTTCGTTTTCGTCGACGGACTTTCGCGTACTTGTCGAATCCCGTCGACGTTTCGGGGAGAAACGCCCGCACGCGTGGGCGGCCAATAGCGTCCGCGAATTATTGGACACCGTACCGTTTACGTTCCGGTCACACGGCCGCAACGACGGCCGATATTTTACGTCGTTTTTTTTTTTTTCGCCAGTGTGTGAGCGCGCGCGGCGTTTGGCGGAGCGCGGCGTTGTTCTATGGCCGACGTTAGCCCGGCACGAT
>JAIPRN010002193.1:0-20842 GCA_025469175.1 Geopemphigus sp. TES_GeoC_2020
ACATTTTTTTTAAATTATATTTTAAGATCAATGTATCACTTATATGCAATCAATAGATTATATCTTTAAGTGTGTTTTAATAAAACAATTATGGCGTTATTTATATTAATTTTTGTTTTTTTTTTAAATTTATTATCTGAAATTAATTTTAAAAAAAGAATCGTCGTTGGGTTTAGATTTTTTTTAAATAGGCACTTTTACTTTGGAAAGTATATAATACAATAGCATAGAAAGAGAAGTAAATAAAAAAAGAGAGTAAATTATTTTAAAATTGTTATTTAAGTATTCGTATAATTCCCATCTATGAGGTACATCATTATATGTGTCAAATATATTATACTTTGTTGTCTATAAACTTTTATTTAATATATAAAATAAGTGAGAATGCCATTACATTGATGGCGATATAAAATTACTTGACATAAATATCTAGATAATTAATATTATTTATGTATATTTTTAACGAATATTGCTTATTAAAATTGGTTGAACATTGTGTTGGTAAAGTAATAATTCTTTAATTTTATGAGTTTGGTGTAATAGAAACTTAATGTATGAAAAATGTTAATACTTATTATTACAGAATAAGTATACATTTCTAAAAGTGCAGAAGTTTTTTACTTTAAAAAATGATAGACGGATATCCATAAATGTACCATTATATAGTATAGTTAAGTTGGTTAATAATAACAAATAGTAGTAATCACTGATGATTCTCTGTAACAGGTTGTCACATCATATGACCTCGACATGTTTGTCCAAGGAAATAACAAATTGAAAAGTAATTCGGCATTAATAATTTCTGTTTTAATCGTCAAAATATATTTATTTTATTACGTATAAATTGTTTTTCTTATTTTTTTATAGAAATTGTATTGTGTAGGAAAATTAGCAAAATCATTTGTTCGTATGCAATAACTTATCATTGCATTCAAATTTAATGTCTTGAAAATATTTCACAGCCTACCATTATTTAAAATATTTACAAAACTAACGAAAAATATCAAAAAGGAAGCGATGAAGAAACACATACGCAGTGTTATAAACTTAGTTAAACATTTGTTGTACCGATCAATGAAGAAATTTTTTTTATAGTTAATATTATTAGTCCAAAATAATACAATATTATTTTTTATAAATAAAACGTTTATAAATTGATTTGTACTCTTTATTTGTACAACTTTCAAAATAGCGTGTAACTGATAATTGCAGTTTAACTAAGTGGCAATTGCCTATAAAGTTATGAAAATGACCTAAAAAACCTCAACATGTTTGTGAAACAATTTTAACAACCCAGCAATTGACGTTCAACTTGTTTTAATTTTTGTATTTTAACATTTTTAAATTATATTTTAAAATCAATGTATCACTTATATGCAATCAATAGATTATATCCTTAAGTTCACCATTAATTAGTGGAGAAGCGAGAGGCTTAATCCCTCGGACTAAATCTGCCGGATTTTAATAATTTTTAAGGATAAAATTCTAAGACACCATACACGGTAGGACTTAATAAAGGATTTAATCCGCCACAGTAGGATATATATACATCTGAGCGAAGACCGCTATATAGAGTACTTGTATAGTGAGCAAAAGGAAGAGGGAGAAAGAGCGCGTATATAATAGTCTCGTGAAATCTTATAATGCGTAAGAGAGAGCGGTGGGACCAGTACGCAGTGAGGGGGGAGCAGTAGCAGTGCATGGGAGGGATTAGTTACCGGTCTCCTTAATTTTCTTTAGCATTTTCATAACACTTTTTCGTAACGTTACATTTTTCCTCGGCTAGGTCCCCGCGTCGAACCCGGCATAAGGAACTTCGTTCCAAAAACGTTTGGTATAAACATGTAGTTGGTAGTTTGGTGTCAATTAAAAAGGGTCACTAACCAGCGGCCGAGGTTCGGAAACCGGTGCACGCGAAATTTTTGTAATAGTGACGACGACGACGAGATGAAAGGAATAAAATAAACGTTCGTTGTAACGTAAAATTGTTAATTTTATTACTTCAATTTGTTTTCCACCGTCTTGGCCAATTCAATAATGTCCAATGATTCGCTGGACAACTAACGGTATGGGACGTCTTTGATCAATTTGGAATAAGACTTCATTACGGCCGATTTGCGTTCATCCATACGTCTTACGTCCATTTCACAGCGTCGATTATTATTTAACGCGATTTTTTTTTTTTTTTATTTAAAAAGCTATATACAAGCAGTACATTTAAGCTTAACAATTAAAAGTGGTAAGGAACAATTGATATATAATTATAATAGTACTAATAAAAGAAAAAGAAAGATCAAATGATGAAGCCGGAAGAAGTGAATAAAGAAATAAGATTAGATATAATGAACGGACAAGAAGAATTTAATGTTAGAAGGGGAGCTGTCGATATTATTGTCGACCAAGAAGGAAAAAAAAGAGGACCTACAACGAAACGATCTGGAGCAATTTAAAAAAATGTAAGTAAAACTTCGCAGGTTTCGAAGGGGAACTACACATACACAAAGGGGAAGAATACAAACCCAACAGATTAATTCTGTTATGCCCGAATCTCAATCTGGAAAACGAGATAATGTGCGATCTAAAGAGATTGGAATTATGGAACCAAGGGAGACGAGGGATTTCAGGGACAATTGATTTGTACCATTTCCCAGAAGTTGTATGTGACGACCATTCGGCCTTCCGAGCATTTAAAATAGTAACGTGTGAATGTGGTACAAAGTCGGTAAAGAGTATTTTATTTAGTAAATTCGTAGAGTGAAAATGTTCAGTAGCTTTAACGAGGAAATCTGCTAAAACGCGATTTTTATACAATTGTAAAAAGTAATATTTATTTCGTTGACAACAACCGTCTCGACGTTTTTTTGTTTTAGTTTTTCGTTATTGTAGCCGTATAATAAATATCATCTCTTACCGCGTACAGATAATATATTCGTATGTATGTACGAGATACAACTTTAAATGCGTATTTTGTATAGCAACGCGCGTATGATGAAATAATTTAATTTTTTTTTTTTGTTTACGAAATTTCTTGGGAGTTAAATTGATTACCTATTAAGATCCACCATCAACGTCCATCATTCGCATCGTGGCTGCTGCGTTCGATAACTCGTCCGTGGGAGAGAGGTTATCCGGATTATTAAAATCGTCAGCGAAAGACGAATCTCCAAAGGACGATGGTGTCGTACCTTTTTTTTGTCAGATTCACGACGTACAAGAAAAAGACTATGTTACGCGTTGCGCAAAAAAAAAAACGAAATTTCGACGGTTACGCGTATAATGTATTTAATACTGGGATTTCAAACCTTATCTTTCGTTTAACAGATTTAAGTTGACACTCTTGTATGTCCATATGCGTTAATGCTTAGCAGCATAAGAGGTAGTTTGTATATAATAATAACCATAACATAAATAACGAGTAAAAAAAAAAGAATATACAGAAATTTCTGTAAAGTTTTACAATAAAATATGTAGTTATACAACCAAAATAATACAATTAATAAATGGAAAAATAAAACGTATCGTTTTTAAAGTTGGAATCAATGTCTAAGATATGGAATTAGTTTTTTTTTTTTGATTCAAAAATATTTAAAATTTACAACAATTGGTAACTTTAACTGAATTAGTATTTTTCATATCTTCTAGAGTATCTGGCAAAATTGTTCCTTTTGTCTCGGGCAACATTAGAACCAAACTTGAAACAAAAATGCTAAGTACCCCACACACCGTACTTGGAATATACCACGCTTTAGCTCCCTAAAACCAAAAAACGATAAATTTTTTTATTTTTTATAAAAATTACCGTTATACAGTAAACGTTTATGACTGTTATTACCAATAATTCAACAATATACGGCGCAATAATAGATCCTATTTGAGAAATGGTCAATGACGTTCCAAGGCCAGTATTTCTTATTGCAGTTGGATACAACTCTGATATAAATAGTATACTCACAGAAAATACGGCGCTCACGCAAAATTTTCCAATCAACGCAATACACAATAAAAAAAATGCTTTTTCTGAAACAAAATTTGGAAGAAATTATTAATATATCGAATATTATAACGACATATTCTCGTGTATTCTATAGATTTATGTAGTAACATTTACCTTGTGGAATAGCCAACAATGCAAGCAGTAATATTCCCGATGCAAAAAATAAACCCGAAACTGCTATTTTGCGTCCAGCGAAAAATAATAATGGGACAGACAACAAGTTAGCTAAAGCTTCAACAACTCCATTCAAAGCGACATAAATGTAACGATCGGCAGTAATATTATTACCATTTAATGCTAATAAATTGAAATAACAATAATTATGAATTAATAACAAACGTGAATACAAATATTCGCTTCAGTAGATTCATAAAATGAAGCAAAATTAGAAGTTATCAAATTAAATCATAAACGTAAGAATATTATATTATGTATAAAGCGTCTGTCAATACAAACAAATTCCCTACATTTAAGTTAAAATAATAATTGCAAATAAACAATATTTATACCTAATTTATATTTAGTTCAACATAATTATTTTTCCCTCAAATTTTTATTATAACTATAAATATATCCAATATTACTTACCAATTACGTAATATGATAAGCCACAGACGAATCCGCAAAAAAAAGAAATAGTAGTTTTGGCAACTAAGTCCCTAGTAGAAAACAATAATGTATACGCTGTCAGAAACCTTTTACATTTACCATGTTTCAATGTCAACTATATTGTATGAACAAAATATATATTATTACAAACAGTTTTTTTACCATTATTGTTATACTAATAACAATTGCCAATGGCATTCCGTTTATGTAAACATTCATTGTGAAGTATTACGATAATCAATTTAACAAACCTCATTAATTTCACAATCATTTTGCTCCTTATCGTTTTCAATATCAATGAATACTGCAGTTGGAAGAAGTTTAGTCATTACTTTCCAAGCCTGCCTTTTCCTACCTTGAGTCATCAACCATTTAGGAGACTCGGGTAAAAACCTAATCGGCACAAACACTGATTAATTTAAACAATTACAAACCTAAATATTTGAATATACGATGATCAAACTATTACCAGCATTGTATTAACAATCCAAACATAGGCAGTGATAAAGCTAAGAGTAATGTTTTCCATGGTCGTACATAATAAGCGACAATTGATAAAATGACATAACCAATAGGATATGACAAGTTTATTAAAAGACATAGAAATGTACGAGTTTTACCACTAGTCAATTCGGTCACTGTAATTTAAATTCAATTAATTTGTTAATTTTTAATACTACTTTCATATTCAAAATCTTTAAATTACCCACGTATAGTATAAGAGGATTCATATATTCCTGATCCAGCTACACCTATTAAAAATCTCGCTGTTAAAAATAATACGTAAGAATCGATTATGGCAGCTAATGGTCCAAAAAACATGTATAGAGAAGCTGCCAAGTTAAAGGCAAACTTTCTGCCATATGTATCTGCAATAGATCCAAAAAAAAATCCACCGACAAACTTTCCTACAGCCATGGCTGCCTGAATATTAGACTTCAGTACTACATCGTCACAAACTAAATTCCACTGAAACATTAGTTTAACACGGTTTTGGATAAGTTAGAAAATACTAAGTATATTACAACATTTTTCTAGATGTTTAAGAAATATACAAATATAAATATTAAAATATTTACGTACTTTAGTTACGACAGAATCCCTGTTACTGTAACCGTAATACTGACAAGGTATTAAATCAACATTATCTTCTAAATGTTTTATTGACCAATTGTAACCATTTTTTGAAAATACTGAATAATTTCGATTGTAATATGAACATTCTTCAATTTTATCAGTAAGGTTATTTTTATACCTAAAAAAAAATAATATCCATTAATTTCTAATTACTATCGTACAGAAATAAACAAATATGAAAAATTAAAAAAATTCGACGTTAAAACTATTGGAACTTTCGAGATAATCAAAGAATATTCAACCTTTAATAAACACTTTTTTTATCGCAACGTTCCAAAAGTGTATAAACTATTTCGTGACGATAATATGAGTACTACTGTGTAGATATGTGTTCGTCATGCACTTAAACATTTAAGTATAAATATTTTAATTTTTACTGTGTAGAAACATGTAAGATCATTTCATCATTCCATCCAGCTTCCTTCAAAACTGGTATATCACACCAATACGAAGGTTTGTCGACTAAGAACACGTATGACGATATTTGTATAGCGTTAAATATCCCGGGCGTTCCAACCATTAACAACAAGTAAAACGCTCGACGCCAGTCTTTGGAATAATTGTCAATATATTCGTCCAAATTGTCAACCATTTTATAATACACAGTTTAATCGGTCACGCTACAAAATTTGAATAGCTGGTATATCGGTACTGTTACCAGTGACCTCTCGAACAATGCTTATGGTTGTGTAATTCAAAATGAAAAAATTAACGCAATCTCGTAAATTATGTAACGAAATTACTGAATTTTTACTGTACCTCAAATAAAATGCGTCCAGTAGTAGTCGTCACTTCTCGACAGTTGGCGCTGATTTGCCATAAGATTTATGCTAAATGTGATAATAAAACCAAACGGGTAATTCATGTTCGTTAAATCACTGACGTCAGAATTCGACTTATATTTTTTTTCAACACCGTACAATTTAAAAACTTATCCCTAAATAACACCTTTATTTTAACCGATTAAAACTTAATACAAGGTATTTGATAAAAATAATGATAACGTATTGTAAAAAAACAACTACAATACTAATAATGATAATAATAACAATTTAACGTGACATTTCCGACGTCGTTTTGTAAGTTATGAAATTATTAAATGGAATGTCACGGCGATAATGGTTCCGTAGAATGTTAGTCTATTCGATTTCAACCGAGTCCGCTCCGAACGGAGCGATAAGATAAATTTGAAAAAACAACTCAAAAATCCAAACGTCATTTTTTTCGTGGACGAGCACACAACCACGAAATAGTATGTACGAAAATGTACACGTACCTATCTATATCGTGTCTTATAGACATTTTTCTTACGCATCCATGGAAAAATCCGGACGAAAATTGACTCAAATTCCTTCAAAAGTAGCGAAGTAAAAACGTACGGTAAAAGAGAACCCCATAATAATACCTTATGTAATTACAGCTATCTACTTAGGTACGAGTATTCTACCCGAATTGGAAAAATTAAAATTATTTACACACACATTGTATACCTCAAATACCCAATTCCGATAATAGTGTTTACGTCGAACGATGATTATTAAAATTATTTTATTTTCGGGAAACTATCAAATTTATAAACTTTGATTGTTGAGCTTTCGATGATCTATCTAAAATGAACGTGGAAAAAAATGTTGATAAAAATAAAAGCAATCAACAAGAATATACCTAGTCGATACTTTCACAAATCAAAACAGAATCATCTATTGTTCAACGTCAACAATTACGATCATCACACGCGATTAGTATGTTTGCAAATAGTTTTTATAAATTCTCCTATTCAAGGTACAGATGTGTTCAATATATTAATTATTAATGAAATAAATCGTTTCAATCTTTTGTAAGCAAACATCTCTTGCATAGGTATACTGAATGGTAGTATCGTTAGAAATCAAACGTCGTCTACGCTTAACAATAATAATTATAAAGTATATTGAGCGTGCGAGTATCGTGGTTTCGATCTTAAGTATAATAGGTGTTGACTATTAAGTACACTCAATAAGTATGTTCTTACATTTTGTTTCGTTGCCTCCAAGTCGTTCCTTACTTTCCCGATTGGGATATTTCTGTAATATATAAACCACGACAAAACCTATTTTATAACGCGCGGTTTTATTTTTACGACGGTCGTGTAATAGATTTGAATCCATTTAATGGCGACGACATCGTAAATTCGTAATAAACAAGAAACAATTCGACACAATATTCGTCACAAACAACTGCACGAGTGCGTAACAATGTTTAAATTATTAAGGCGCGAATTAAAATACAATACGGTACGAATTATTGACGTAAAAACGCGGCGCGCGAAAAACATTATTTTGTAATTTTGATTAAATATCGATTATTAAGTACATGAATTGCCAGTGTGAACGTTCTTAAATGTAATTTCCCGCACGTACTTGCAAACAAAACTGTTTAAAGGTGTATTTCAATTACTTAGTAAATGTAAAAATGTGCTTGTATAATGGTTTTCGTCGAATTATGAAACAATAACGAAACACCTGTTAAACCTTGCTCGACTTGGTTCAAAATGTTTAATAAAAAATCGACAACGATGTGTAGGTTTGTTAATACCTAAATGTTACAGCGTCTATTAGTGAAACTAAATACCGTCGTTTCCTAGGAATGGATTTCCCTCGGCAATATATTGTGTTCGACTTTGTTTAATTAATAACGAATTACCTACCACGTAAAACTTATAAACAATATAGCTAAATCGTTTTCTCATCCCCCAAAAACATTAAATTCAAATCGTTTCATAAAATATCCCTTGTTCTTTTCGAAATGAACTTATAGTTTGACAGCCATACTCTATTACATAATTACGAACGTAGGTTCAAAAACGAACATACCTATATAACATTAATATTTAATACGTACCGTCAGTGGTCGTGTCTATACGTAAGATGCGAGTTTTATTATATATTATTTATTATATAATATACCAATACGCGTATGTTAGTACATTATATAATGTATAACACACAATTGCTACAATACTAAAAATAATTCTCTATATAACATACTGTACGAACATTACAAATAGCTGACAGCATAACACAGCCGAACGACGACATACAAATAATAATTAATACTCCAAAACGTTTTTAAATATTTATAAAAGTCGAACCAAAATGATAGTTCAGTAAAAAAGGCCCATTTTCATAACATCCTAAGTCGTAAAAACTTCAAATTTCTGTTTGGTTTAACGGGACTTTACAAATTAACACGGTAAGCCCAATCTAACACACGGGTTTTTCGATAACTTAATGTGTATATTATTTGCGTTACACCTTTTTAATAATATGATGAACAGTGTAACATATACACTCATATTTTGTTAATATAATCAAATATTACGATGTCCTATTTTTATTTAATATAGGTACGTATATTTACTTATTAGCTATATTTATATCAATGTGCCGCACTGAACATCAATATTAAATACGTAAATTAATCCTTACAAATCAAAACTAAAAACATAATTAAATAAATTGATTATACGTTTTATTGGAAAATTTCGTAGAATGTATTTATAATTTTAAAATCAAACGTCGTATTGCGAAAATATCCGGATAATAATCGTTGTAAAATAACTACGTTTTACAGTCTTTCGCATTGTCCTTTATTACTCTTACGTTTAAATGACAATTCATAATATACGTTTAATTATAAATGTACATATAAATCGGAAACGTATTGGATCCACCGGGATAGATATAGGGAAAATGCAAAATGTATGTACCTTTATTCGGGAAAATTATTATTTTATTTCTCACAATTTCCTAATGACCAAGGCAACATTTTAATAATCAAAATACCGTGTACAGTATGTTGACAACTATGTCTTAAAAATAACTACAAATATTAATATTTTTTATTTATTAGTTTCGTAATGATAGGAATAACAATATTTTTTTTAATAGAAATACCGTGTTAGAGACATTGAAGTACGTCGTTTACAATAAAAGATACTCGAATTACGATATTTTCTCAAATCGTGTTCACATATATATATTTCTATGTATAAATCCAAATTGATAGCTGTGTAGAAACACAAAATTCTTGCGATACCTTAATACCTTGGTTTACATTAATTGAAAAATTATCGCTTTTAATTTACGTAAAATTATTCAAGGAAATAATACGTTTATAGATTACTTATATTTTCGTTATTATAAGACGCAGTGCCGAATAAACAACTTCTAGGCAAAGAAAATTAACCAAGTACGAGTCTGATATAAATAACTAATAATTACGATACAAAATGGAAAAATTAAATAAACTTGTTAGGCAATATCTAATGTACATTGACTTGAAGGATTCCAAGATAAAAGCGACGGCATAAGAAAAACCAAAAGCTATCCTAAAATATCCTGGCATCTAATAGCCCACTTTTTAATTTAAGGAGCCTAAGGTATTTGTTAATTATAAAAATTATGGTCTATTCTAAAAATTACAAATTGACTCACCGGCTACCTGGGATACAAGTTCGTATGTCATTACTTAGACAACTTATTCTAACGAAAATATTTAAGAGTCGGCCAAACTTTGGCTCAACTCAAAGGTATATATTAATATATTATATATATATTCATGTCCTACAAAACAAATGTAAATAACAAAAACCATATAAATTAATATAATTATAAGAAATACAGCTCTTTCGTAAACTTTTATCATTACTATCTTGTCAAAACGAGCAAGAATAAAATTTAGATTTTCTTCCATTTCTTATAAATTCTATAATCTTGCAAATATGTACTTGCAATTGTAACTACGCTTATAATAATTATTCAAAAAATAGTTTTACAAATATAATCATTTTTAAATTTAATAAACTTTTTTTCGACCTATTTTGTTCATACTTATTTGATGTAATCTTACACATTTTATGATCTAGGTTAGGGAACATAAGTGTCGAAAAATTTTTAAGTCATTTAAACCATTAATATTTCAAAATTCAAAATTATCAATTTCAACTCGAATTCTATTTCGTATGTGTGTATGCGTATATATACACACACTTAAATAATTAATTTATAACCATTTTCATAAAACCACATGTACAATCATTGAGGGTAATAAATAAAATAGTAATCCAATGCATGCATATTTATCCTTATTATTAATAATTATAATATTATACTTTACCTGCTGGATGTTTTCCACACAAATTACAAAATACTTTACTTGAAATGATACGCAAGTATCTGGAACTCGATTATAAAATTACGTTTGTGTACAAATCATTTCAATACATATCATTTTAAAATACGCTTCACACTATAATTTTTAATGTACTGACTATTGTCATTATTCGATTTAATTACTTATACACTTACTGAAATGAAATATGTAAAGACAATAGACAATAAAGACATATGTAAAATAATTCTAGTAGCGAAGGTCAAGTTATTACAATATTGTAGTAAATGTAAGACATACCCATTATCAGGTGATTGAAATTTCAAAATATTTTAATTTATCTTTTCTTTTAGAAATACGTTTAAATATTGTAAAATATAATAATTATAATTTAAATACATTTCAAACAAATATATTATTTGGCATTACTACAATACAACAGCATCTCCAAACAAATAAATGTCTTGATCTAGAGTTGAATAATATTAACCAGTCATCCAAACAATTTATTAATTTAAATTTAACGTCTTGGTTAATACGAAAAATACGCCAAAGTTGCCCAATAAAAGTACGTCCACGGATTGGTGTATATCATGAAAGCGATGAAAAAATATTCTACAGCTTAGACATACGATAGAGTTTATAATAATATAAATAATTATTTTTTGACACAATTTATTTATAATTATAGATAAATGTCCATTGTTTTTTTTATTTCGAAGTATATAATCAATTTACAACGTAAACAAAATTAAAATAGGACGTTGATGAATAACTTACATACCTAGAGAAAACACCACTGATTGCCATTATTATGATTATAAATATATAATTTACCTAACCTGTTTTAAAAATTGTATAATTTTTAAATCGTAAGATACATGTTTTTATTTTTATTACATCAATTATTTCAATTATTAGCTTTCAAATTTTAAGAAGAAAATGACAACACTATTACTAAGTCGAAAATAAACAATTTAGTACCTACACAATGTATATTGTCTTATTTAAAAATTTTAAATTTCTAAAATAAATGTATTATTTCGTTACACAAGATAATAAATTTGTTATTCATTAACCTTGGTTTCGAAATTATATCTTATTTTATACGCACTTTATTTCATGAAATACATTATTCCATTATATAAGTGTATATTCTTCATATATAAGTTTAATGTCATCATCATCTCCCTCGCCTTTACTCCATCTACCTGGGGTTGGCCACCTTTGTATGTTTTTGTTGCGTGTTCGACATTTTATTATTATATAATTACGTTCAAGTTTTTGTACACATTAATAAACTACTATCTATAAATAAATTATTTAAGATAAAAGTTAAAAATAATCTATAGTGACGAATTAATGATGATTTACTATAATATAAACACACGGGTACCTGTCAAGTGTTAATATGTTATTGGAAAATATTATGAAGTATTAACGAAATTACTCGATAGTTTTAAATTTCGAAAGCAGTAAAAAGTTATGGAATTGAGTGTGGAAGGAAGAAGAGGAAGGGGAAGACCAAAGAAGAAGTGGTTGAACAGGATTGAGTGTGATATGAGAACTGCGGGTGTGTACGTGAATGATGTGGAAGATCGAGTTAAGTGGACTTAAGTCTTGAAGACCAAGGTGGTTGACCCCAAGTAGTTGGGAGAGTAAAGCGAGGAAGAAAACTCGATAGTTTTAAATACCTAGGTGTTGGTCCAATTAATACAAATTATACGCACGAGAGGATTAAATTGCGTCTAACGTCTGCTAACGAAGCTTATTACACTATGACCTTTCTGTTTAAATCTAGATTATCTTCTAGAAATACCAAAGATTGTATACGACTTATTTAAAACCAATCACAATGTACAGCTGCAACTCATGGACCATAAAAAGGGAACTACAATAAACTTGTCGTTTTTATGAGAAAGTTTTAAGAAAATGTATGGCGCCGTTTTCAATGATGGCGAAAAAAAAATAGGAAAAAAGGTTGTAACGACCATCTTGTACAGGCCTGTGTAGAGGACCACAGACCGATTGTGTACATTGCCGCGTTAACGAAAACAACACACAATGAGGTAACGTCAACTTGCAATGCCAACCACGTGGCACGTTAGAAATACTGCCGATTTCTGAACATACGGAGACTACTTGAATCTTCCAACGTAACGCACTGCTGGAAAGTAGGATATCGCACAATAAAAAAACAAAATAACGTCCAGACATCAACTACATATACTTAAAATGCGAAGAAAAAATTGAATTAACGATCTGAGCATACCTAACGCCTGAGCTAAACACAGGCGAACTCGACGACAACTGCCGAGAAACTCGACAGAACTACGAAAAAACCCACCCGCAACCATCAGCGATAACGAAAACGGAAATGATAACATAGGTTGTTCTAAATTTAGCTTAGTACTTCCACTGGTCCACTTATTTCGAACAAAGGTCGAATAACGAATTAATAATACGTAAAAAATAGAAGACTAGTACAGTTTGTAAAGAGTTCAGATCGACTTGGGCCGAGATCTGTGAAGAGTACAAAATGAATCAAAAAATACTATGAGAGCGTTCAAAGCAATAATGACTAAACTCGATAAAAAAAATTCTAAATTTTAATTCTCTAGAAAATTGGAATATAAATTATTGTCGGCGTCAAAACTACTAAAAGTCATTGAGAAAACTAACGAACCTTTTATAAATACATATTTTTATAACAAAATTATTAAAATGTATCATCTACGTATAACAATAATACGAGTACTATTGCGTAGGAAGTAAGTAGTATCGTCATGTACTTACATTTTTATATAGGTATAAAGATTTTTATTTTACTGTGTAGAAACGTGTAAGACGATTTGGTCATTTCATCCAATTGCTCTTAAAACCGGTATATTATACCAATATGAAAGTTTATCAACTAGGAACACGGACGACGATATTTGTAGTGTTTAATTTCCCAGGCGTTCCAGACATTAACAAAAAGTAAAATGCAAGTCTTTGGAGTAACTGTCAATGTATTCATCCAAGTTGTTAACCATTATACAATCATGCAGAAAAATATTAAGTACCATTAAGTCACAGTTTCTTGTTACTACGGTATTGTAATTGTTTTCAGTAACGCCTGTTTGGTAAATGGATTATTATTTTGGTGTAATTATATACAAGTTGTAAGTCGATTTGCAAAACAGCATAAGATACTTTTTATATATACAAAATTATAATTTCTACTCGACTAAATTTTAAATTATAAACGTTATATTGCGTATATAATATACAGGATGTAATCTATTAAAATTCAAAATATATGTATTAACCCGTTCTAACTGAGCTGTTATAAAACCCGTTGTGAAATCGTGCGTTTATGAATTATCCAGTGTACGCTATATAGTCGTATTTTTATGAGTATAAATTAGTCAATTTAATAATGTATATATATACATATATACTTCAATTCTAAATTAACCGTTAAAACAATTTAACTTAAAAGTACGGTAACGCGAGAACGTGCAGATTTGCACATATATATTCTTGTTAAATAAATTATTTAAAATTAGTTTTGGAAATTAACGTCGACGAAGTTATAGACGAATTAAAAATCTCGTGCTAGTAGAGGTAATTTGAATGTGTGCTTTTACGAATAATGTTATAATCATATTTGAATTTAATAAAACAAAGCGTCTTTTGTGTTTTTTGTTTCGTTAAGAAAGCGGGATAATTAAGGTAAGCCCAATTCCTTATATTGCATAACCCGTCGATGAAATCAACGAACGTCTGACACTTAATATAACGTAATTACAAGTAGTAATGAAAATGTATACTGTTTCGTTTGAAGTTTTTCGTAATTGATTTTATAACGGGAGTTATAAAACTGTTTAATTTTTATTTAAAATTAAGTGCACTATAAAGTTAATTATAAAAACCTCTGTTAAAACGGTGATAATCACTTTTAGGTGAGTAGATCAAATCGGGCATTTTATTATGATTATAATTGATTGTACGTTAAATATATAAAATGGAATCATTTTTAATAATTTACCAAATAAAAATGCAAAACATCCCAATAACCATCGATGAAGAAATACATTTATACATAGTCAATAATATAATAATAATCATAAAATTATGTATACACCGATGTATATACTGGTTATAGCTATACATTTTTATATACCTATTTCAAGCTATGTGGTTGTATAGATAACCTTCGATTAATGTATACATTTATGCGGTTATAGCCAATAGTCACAAATATTTCTATATTTAAGCCAATGTGGTTTATATTTGTTGTCCGTTTAATATTTTTATCGTAAGATTGTACATTACGTTTTACTTATTATTTTGACCACGATGTATATAAGCAATTTAAAATCTATGTCCATCTAAATGTTTTGTAATTTGATTTTATAGGTTAAACGTTTAAAATAAATTATCATAAAAACGTCCAAATAAGAGACTGTTTCTGGGTACATAACGAACAAATAAAAACGCTTTATTACAAAACATAAGTGTCAATCATTCCTTATTAAAAACCAACATTACACGATATAAATCGTACCTTGATTTAAATATATTCCGAAGTTCCAAAAATAGAATTCTTCTTTGGTATTTCGCCGTAGTTAAAATTTCCTCGTATATTCTTTCTGATTTTTATAAAAATAAAAATAAGTATATTTTATAATCTTTCACGTCAAATTTGACGGTGTACCAAATCACTATTAACCAAAATATTTTCCGTGTATGTGTTTATCGTTGTGGGTCATATTTTATTTTCAATTTTGGAATATTATACGTTTATCAGACAATAAGCTGATATTTAAATATTAGTAACAATAATCCAAATGAATACTTAATAAGCAAACTCCATCATATATAATGAATATCGTAATTTAGTAATAGTCCGAAGTACTGCCTTCAGGCATTCCGGGCCAGTAAGTGTATTGCCGATTTAAAAATAAAAAAAATATCGTAATTTAGTAAGTTATATATTTGTTTACTAAAATACGGCGCAAATAAATTATACCCGCGTAAACTGAAAATAATATACGATAATTAATATGGCAATTTTGTTGCACAACGTACACGTTTTAGCCGATTTTCGATTTTGAATTTTAATCACATTATCATTTATCCGTTATCTTTGTTATCAGTTATCACGCGCAGCCGCTGTTCGTCGAAAAATAACAACATAATTTCACCACGTGAGAAATTCAAACGTTCTTATTATTAATGAACTATAGTAGATATAAACCGTGAAATATCGGAAATCGAATGCTGTCGTCTTAAATTTACTTTTACTGTAAATAATTAAAACGACCGTCGTCATCATGAGTGGTAAAATTAACGTCACCGTTAAAAAGCAGCTAGTTCCGATTAACCGAACTCCAGAAATTATCGAATCCCGGTCAAAGTTACCAATTATTGGTGAAGAACAAGTCATTATGGAAGCAATCAACGAGAACGACGTCATCATTGTAGTTGGTGAAACGGGTAGTGGCAAAACCACTCAAGTACCTCAATTCTTATACGAAGCTGGATATTCGAAGTAAATACTGTCGCGTAGCTTAATATATAATAAACAATAATATTTATTGTTGGTTATTAATTATAGCGGAAATAAAATTATCGGTGTCACGGAACCTAGACGTATTGCTGCAATATCCGTATCTCAACGTGTTGCTGAAGAGTTAAACGAGACACCCGACATTGTATCATATTTAATACGTTTTGAAGGCAATACAGGAACTAAAACGAAAATAAAATTTATGACCGATGGCGTATTGTTAAAAGAGATCCAAAATGTAAATTTAAATATTCGTTGTTTTAATAATAAGATAGTTATATAATTTAGTACATGTATGATATATGTGTAATTACATTTTTCAGGATTTTTTGCTTAACAAATATTCAGCGATAATTTTAGATGAAGCTCATGAAAGACGAGTATTTACGGATATATTAATCGGAATTTTATCCCGTATTATACGTCTACGTCAAAAAAGATCCAGTCCACTAAAATTAATTATTATGTCAGCTACGCTTAAAATTGACGATTTTTCAAAAAATAAAAAACTTTTTCATCAGCCACCACCAATAATTGAAGTAAATCCTTGAAAATTAATAATTATTAAACGGCTTATTATAATGTGTTTCGATTTAAATTGTTATAAATTATTGCTATAGTTGTGTTCAAGACAATTTCCAGTAACAATTCACTTTAACAAAAGAACGCCACATGACTATTTAGCTGAAGCATTTAATAAAGTATATAAAATTCATTCAAAATTACCAGCTGGTGCAATTTTAGTGTTTGTAACTGGTATATATTAATTTATAAATTGTGTTAATAAATAAGGAACAGATTCATACTTACAAAAAATATTCATTTAAAATTACTATAATATACTATAAAATATAGGCTTAAATTTTGTTATCATTAGAACATTTTTATTAAATTATGAAAAAAGATTATATATATGTATGTATTTTCCATAATTATAATAACTTGTTTCTTTCTCAATCATTCAACCAAAAAAGTCAACAAAACATTCTTAGTTTATTTAAGTAATTTGTGAGAATAGAATTTTGTAATTGAAATAATGGTATATTGTTTTTTGTTTATCACGTGATATATGTTGGTTTACTAAAAAAACTTATTAATTGCATTATTTCGTAAATATCATATATATTGCTATACAAAATTGAACCATCTAAAATATGTTTAGTATACTCTGGGAAATAGTTACTTATGATTTTAAAATAGTTTTTATTCAAATACATAATTTAACTTTTTATATCTTGAAATAAAAACCTTTAAAAATATGTGTTAATAAAAAATTTATCAATATGCAAATAAATTAAAAAAGCTAAAATTATGTAAAGTAAAATTGACGATATAATAAGAATATTATAAATCACGCAAATTTCTTATCAGTTTTGAATAATTTATTTAATAGAATATACATTCGCATTTAAATCCGTTCCTTACAAATAATATTCATTTAGTTTTTATTCAAAGTTTATATTTTTTTTTTTAGGAAAATTAGAAGTAAAACAATTAGTGGTTAAACTTCGTAAAGCATTTCCATATAGAGAAACTTATTCTAAAATCAATTTAGAGACAAAATGTAAAACCCATAAAAAAAAAGTAATTACGAAATCTTTGCCCGAAATTAATTTAGACGATTATGATATTGAAATGCATTCAGAAGACGAATTAATTCTTTCGGGAAATTCTAGTAATGAAGATGAAGATGATGATGATTATATACCAAGTAAAATTATGAAATTGACTTCTTCACCACTTTGGGTGCTTCCTCTTTATTCAATGTTACCTGCTCATAAACAGTCGAAGGTTAATTTATTTAGTGTACACAAAAGAAACATATAATCATATTTATCTTATATTTATTTAAGATATTTGAACCGCCTCCTCCTGGTTGCCGTATGTGTGTTGTTAGTACAAATGTGGCAGAACTTTCTTTAACTATACCAAATGTCAAATATGTTGTTGATTGTGGAAAAACTAAAATTCGAGAATATGATCCATTAACAAGTGTTACGAGATTTTCTGTTGTTTGGGAAAGTAAAGCTTCTGCCAATCAAAGAGCAGGAAGAGCTGGAAGAACTTCACCAGGACATTGTTATCGGTAAATATACGTTTTCTTTTTTTAATAAAAATTACATCAATATTACAAAAAATTAATATCTTTTAATAATAATTTTTTTATTCAAAACTACTCTCTCATTACTTTTACTCACGATAATTACTCTTATTACAATTTATGTATGTATTATTTCTTAGCATTTATTTTATAGGTTATTTTCATCCGCTCTATTCAATGACGAGTTTCCAGAATGGAATTTACCAGAAATCCAAACCACACCAATTGATAATGTTATATTACAAATGAAATCAATGAAAATTGATAAAATTACTAGTTTTCCATTTCCAACATCTCCAGACAAACAAACTATTTTAGAGGCAGAGAAAAGATTAGTTTTACTTGGTGCTTTAGAAATTTATCGTAATATCCCCGGTAAACTTTTTCGATAAAATGTTTGTATTTTTAATATTTCGAATAATTATTTCAAACTTGTTTAGAAATCAACAATATTACACCTTTAGGAAAAAGTATGGCAGCGTTTCCATTATCCCCTCATTATGCTAAAATGCTGTGTTTGAGCAAAGATCGGAATTTACTTCAGTATATGTTATTTATAATATCTGCAATGTCTGTTCAAGAATATTTACCTGGTGATAATGTTGAAGCTTGGAAAAAAACCAAACTTTCATGGGCAGACAAAGGCGAATTTTTACTATTAGGTAAAATTACAATAAAACACATTTCAGTATTTTACCAAAAAGTAATTTTATCATATAACCATTAGGGTTCAATATGATATGGGTTTATTACAAATACAATATTTCTCTTTATTGTAGTTAACCTTTAACGGCTTGTGCTAGGTAAATATTTATCTACCTGTGCAAGTCACTAAAGGTATGACAGAAATGATTATTTACTGTCTCTACATATGTTAAAATAACATACATTCATATTTTTGTAGTTTTATGATATTTTGCAATCCAGGTGACTTAATGGTTATACTAAGATCTATGGGTGGTGCAAATCATGCAATGAAAAAATCTGGAATGGGAGGTTTACAAGCATTTTGTGACAAAACTGGTTTACATCAAAAATCTATACTGGAAGCTTGGAAATTAAATAATCAATTAATAAATCAACTCAACATTAATGTACCATCGTTAAAGTTAAATACTGATTTAGATATGACACCGCCCTCGCCATTACAAGTATGACAGGTTATTAAAATCTTTAGTTCTTTGACATTGCACGACTGATTTGTCCTAGGTAAAACATATGAGACAAATTGTATTAGCTGGAATGTTGGACAAAGTTGCACGGCGATTAACGACAAATGAACTCAAAAGAAATGGCATAAGGCCAAATAAGGCCGCATATTATACGTCTAATTTAAAGGAAATAGTATATATACATAATAGTAGTATATTGAAAAGAAGCAAACCGGAATGGTTAGTTTATCAAGAAATATTTGAAGTTCAAGACAAAATGTATATGAAAGGTATATAAACTATTATTGTTAAATTAAAGTTATAAATACCTGTTTTATTACAATTGTAATAAGATATTGTCATAAATTTATATGTATATGTAAATTCATATAGTATATACATCATCAGAATTTTTACCATTTTAGACCAAATTTTAATTCACATATAAATCCATACATAGGTGGGGTTTGAAGATTCTTTAATGGGAAAGGTAACTAGTTTTGTTCAACCATTTAAAAAATTTTAAAATGCTATACATTTTATACGTATTGATATTTATTTCAATTGGCAAAAGTTAATATTTATTCAACGAAACTAATTTCTTTTTTTAATTAAATATTTTTAATTATTATTAATTTTTAATCTTAATAATACATTTAAGATAAAAAATAAATAAAATTATAACAATTTTAAATGTTAATTCCTTTCTCAATTGGTTAATTTACTATTATACACAAATACATATTAAACAGTTATTTAAATTTGTATTATAATTAATTTTGTTAAAGAATGTGGGTTTATTGTAATTAGTTTAAAAAAATATAGTATATAGTTAGTAAAAATTTAAATATTTGAAAACTTCAATTTTCAATAATAAAATTTCATGTTTTGGGACGTTCATTTAATCATCTCAGGCCTAAACAAATATTTTATACAAAATGAAACTTAATAAATATTAGTTGTAATTTTTATAATTTAAAAATATGTCCAAATCTTTAATATAGTTTTTGGATAGTTAAAAATTACAAAAAAGTACCAATATATGGTTTTAATTATTTTTTTTTGGCAACATATGCTTTTTTTTTTTTTTGAACCGGCAATACCCTCCCTGGCCCGGTAAGCTTGAAGGCAGTATTTCGGAT
>JAIPRN010002193.1:20942-33595 GCA_025469175.1 Geopemphigus sp. TES_GeoC_2020
TATATTAATATTGATCTTATTAATTATATGTGCCTAGTAAAACTAGTCACAATTTTATATTTTATAAAAAAATATACGAGTGGGTTGATAAGTAATATTGTTTAACGTGTAACATTAAAATTATAATATATATATATAATAATAATAATAATAATAATAATAATAATGAATTAAAACTTATTTATAGTAAATTGTATAATTTTTATTTTTGTATTATTTTTCATCATAATTACATTTTAGAGCGATACATTTTTGTCTGTGCTTAATCAGTTGAGAAATGTTGTTCAAATTAAATTCTTCAATTTGAATGTTGAGTTATTGCTTAACTTCTTCACCAGAATTGAATTTTATATCTGTGAGATATTCTTTAATGTTCGAAAACCAAAAAAACCAAATTATGACTAGGATGTATGTGGAATGATGATTTGAAATCTCGCAATTCAGTTGTTTCTATAGTGGCATAGCTGCAGTGAGGTCTCATATTGTGACAAAGCAAAAATTGGGGACGAAATTTGGTCCAACACACTTTATTCAGTTTTTTTTACTCATTCAATATTCAAGTTCAGAGGATGTGCTTAAACACGTTCTTTAGATATTCCTAACACCATTGCTATTTCTAATTGTTTAATCCTTGGATTTGACCGAACCAAATTATAGACATTTTGCTAAACCGAATTATCTAATTGCGTTAGAATTCTCAAATAAATAAGTTTTTTATTTGTACAATGCGGCTAACTGACAACAGTTGTAGAATTATTTTATTAATGTGTTAAAATAATACTCAAAAACACGATACATATTTTCTAATAATGTTATTAAATTTATACAAAGGTATCACTGCAATTGAATCAGAATGGTTACCTGTGTATGCTAATAAATTATGTAAAACGTTAAAAGTATTAGATGAACCAAAACCTAGATATGACGAAGAAACTAGAAAAATTTATTGTACAGTTAACGCAACTTATGGTAATTACTTTTATTATTTTAAAACATTTCGTAAGTCTGTCTAATATTAAATATTTTTTCGTTTATTAGGCTGGACTGGATGGTCATTACCCCAAGCTGAAATTGAATTTCCTGAGATTGAACAAAAATATAGTTGGTTAGCATTTTTCATACTTAGTGGAAATATTTTCCCACAATTGAAAAATTTTAGACAACATTTATTATCTGAACCAGATCTCTTACTAAAACCATGGTTGAAGTTGTAAGTAAAATTGAACATTTCAAAATATTAAATAATAATAATTTTTGTTTTTTAAGTTTGAAAGAATCATTCTATTTGATAACGCAAACATTAAACAAAAATCATGACGATTCTGCGAACAAAATTGAAGAACGATGGTTAAAAAATTCAACATGTATATATTTATTTATTTAATCAATTTACACGAATTAAACGATTAATTTTTTTAGATTTATTAGAAGAATACTTAACATGGTTACCACAAACAGCTCATAAAGAAGTAAAATCAATATGGCCACCGTTGTGAAGTTAATAATTCCAAATTTGTTACAATTATTTTTATGCAATATCGTTATTGTCAAGTTCACAACCAATATCCTCTTCATCAACCGCCATTTCATCCAAATTACTATTGTTTTCAGTGATTGACTTGATTGTTTTACGATTTTTCTATAATTTGTTATTTATTAAATACACGAGTATTTTTAAATTATTTATACGCATTTTTTAAAGTTACCTTTTCTTTTAGTACATTTTTTAATCCATTTGTCTGAGTTTGACTTATAGATGTCATCAAAGCTAATGAAGGTGCTGAAAGCTCAAAACTCTTTAATTCATTTAACATTTCTATCCTCTAAAACATTGATTTGCATATTATTAAATATATATATATTTAGTTTAAAAGAATACATAACAACGAATATTACCTTTTGATTTTTTTGTTTTTTCTCTATAATTTTTGTAAGCGCTTTCCTTTGCCTGCTTGTCAATTTTTTCTTTTTTGTAATTTCTAGATCTTTTTGGTCTTCATTTTTTTCAGATTTATTTTTCTGAAATTTAACGTAATATAGATCGTTAAATATAAGACTATAGCTTTAAGTAACAGTTGTGGTTTTATTTTTAATAAGTCTTACCCACAACTGTTGTTATCGTATATTAAATCTAAAATGTGACAAAATCACACTATGTAAAGAAATCTTAAACTTTAGTGTTTAGGTTGACCTAGTTTTTAAATGCATCAAAAGTACTCTGCTTTAAAATTTAGTAAAAATTGTTTAAACTCTGAATTCCACTCAAACATCACGAGATTTTTCTGTTGTTCATTTGACAGATAAAGACAACAAAGGCAGATTCAACATCTATTAAATATTAGTTTAAAAAATTACGTTTTAAAGATTTTTAAGAACCAAAAGTATGTGTGTTATATGAGACACTAACAATATAATTTATCTAACCTATAGTGGTTTACAATTTTGTATGCATGAAATGCATTACATACAATTTGATATGTAATAATTATAGTGTTCCTAGGTTTATTTGACTGCTTGAACCATTCTATGTTAAAACTAATTTTCTAGCTGTATGTTAAATTTTTCTAATTTCTATCTCTTTTCAAATACATTCTTATATTTTTAAATTATTAACATATCCAAACTTATATGGGTCTTCCATTTTTGGTTTTTACTTATATATTGCTTTCTTTTAAAGTTTTTTTTTGTCTCTACTCTTGGTACTATCCTCCTTTATTGAATTAAAGATCTTTCTCGGAATTATCTTTTTTACACTTTACTCGGTTACGTTTATTATTACTAATAATTATTAATTTAACTGATTTTGAACTTTATAATATAGTTTTATAAAAGACACCTGATTATTATTAAAAGTTCAAGTTACAAGTCTACCTGTTAAATAAAAAAAAAATATTTTTTTTGAATTCTTGAATATTTGAATAAGTTTAAGGATTTTTTTCATAAACTTTAAATACCATTTTATGTTCTATTTAAACATCCTAAGCAATATTTACGTTTTTTAAATAATCGTTAATGCAAAATTTATTTGTAATCTATAAATTCATTTTTCGGCATTTATTGTTGACATGTATCACACAAAAATCTATCTTAGTCTATATAAAAGTTTGTTTCTCATTCTAATTATCAAATTTGGGTTCATGTACACGTTCCATTTAAAGGTTATAAAAGAACATATCAACGGTAATTACTTTATATATAAACTGAGAATTAGATTAACGTTCAATTTGAACTAAATTCTCATATTAAACACAAAAAGATAGCTTTTCATAAAAAGAAGGTACCCGAGGACATTTCAGATTTTTACAAAAACGTACATATACAAATACATATATGAACCACGACGATATAATACGAATATAAACGACGTTTATCACGTTGGAACGATTGTAATAGGGGTTTATAAAAAATTTTATTCACGCTACATACCGCGATTAAGTTTTTCTTTTTCTTCATTTTTCAACGATTTTGATATTATTTGAGTGATAGATTTTCGAAAATGGTCGTATCTTCGTTCCCTACGAAAAACGTATTTAAAAATGAGGTAAGTACGATTGAAAACAATCGATAACGTTATTTAATAATTGATAAGCCACGCACGGGTAACCTCCTTGACCGATGCCGTAAATATTTAAAATGTTACCGGAACCGTGTTCTCGCACCATTTCCATTGGTTCCCCGCCGCCATCATTACGAATAAAACAAAACACAAAGTTCGAAAATAATTAGTCCCCCTGTCCACCAATGTATCCAATAGCCTTGACATTAGTCGATCATCTTCCTCACTCCGTTGTCGGCATTTCTCGCTAATAACGTACAATTACCATTTTTAACGCACGCGCATCGTATTTACGTAGACCGAGCGAACCTTAACTATTAATAAATCATCGACGAACGGTAAAGTACATACGCTTATCTGATATTCAATTATAATATTTGCCTGTTTATATATATATATGTATTGAGTTGTTAAATAATTCAAGAACGTTTTCCTATAAATACGCCGGTTATTGGTTTTCCAATCATGATTAACGCTATTGCGGTGTTACAGAAAACAGTGATCACAAGAGTCGTCTCAACCACACCTTCAACCGCGTTCAAACGTCTGTTCAACGTCAGCTCCAGCTCAAAAATGCCCGTCCAAGTACGTCCAAAACAACATTTTTTTCTCCCGTTCATTTTGTTTTACGTTAATTCGACGTCAACAGATCGGAGATTCTGTGCCCAATGTGGACTTATTCGAAAATACGCCGGGTAACAAAGTGAATCTATCCGAACTGTGCAATGGAAAAACGGTCGTGCTCTTTGCAGTTCCGGGAGCGTTCACTCCTGGCTGTTCTAAAGTCAGTTTTTATTCGATACATATTGCATAACTTCGTAATTCTACAATTTAATTCCAATATTATTTAGACACATTTGCCAGGATACGTGAACATTGCTGACGAATTGAAAAGCAAAGGTGTAGATGAAATTGTTTGTGTTTCTGTAAATGATGCTTTTGTCATGGCGGCTTGGGCTCAAAATCAGAAAGCTGAAGGAAAAGTAATAATTTTTATAAGTTTTCATTTGGTTAATTTTATTAGATTTTTAATTACGTTTAATTATTTCTATAGTTCTATTAAAATATATATATATATATAAAATCTATCGTTAGACGTGCTTTAAATTGTTTTATTATTAACGACAATTTATTGAGGTATTATTGAATGATCGAGATTATAAGAAAAGAACGCTTTAACCGAATAAAATATAGATTTCTTTCTAAAATAATAATTATTAAAATTTTTTGTTCGATGGTAAATTATAATTGTCATAATTTACGTATAATAAAAATTATAATTTTAAGAAAATATAACATTTGTGTTGTGGCTAATATATATATATATACATAGTTTATTGTTTAATATTATATTTTCTATATGTGAACACATTTTTATTTAAACCAATTGAGAATTATTTTTTAAGCTTGTCTTTATTAATGTATCTTATTATTCTGTGACCTTTAACTAACGATCCAAAGTCTACACATACCCAATTAAGCAAACATTATTAATATTCATTTTATTAAAACTTTTATTTGTAATGATTTTTTTTTATGGAATTGGACGAGATTAAATTGATTTAAGATCGTTTTATTAAAACTATTATTTTACTTAAAATGTGTTTATATATTTACAGGTACGTTTATTAGCCGATACCAATGCAGAACTTACAAAGGCTTTTGATTTGGCTATTGACTTGCCACCATTAGGCGGCATTCGTTCCAAAAGATATTCAATGTTAATCAAAAATGGTAAAGTGGAACAATTGAACATTGAACCAGATAACACTGGATTGTCCTGTTCGTTGGCTAACAAAATTGTTTTATAATTCATTCGTATTTTAATTTTAAACGTGTTATATAAAGCGTTTTAAAAAATAAACATTTATATACTTTATATTTTTTGCATAGTATATAGATATGTATTCTTTAAATCTTTCTTTTAATTAATAAACTCTATTAGAGTTATACTTATAAAATTATTTCAGTTTTAACTTAAGTAAAAAACCACTTTTTTATACGTTACCGGCAATACCCTCACTGGCCCAGAAAGCCTGAAGGCAGTACTTTGGAACATATAAAAAATCACTGATATAAGACATTTTATATAGGTATTTCGTTAAAATCATCTATACTTTAAATTATATTGATACATTATACCGATACATCAATGATTAATTATATTCTTACATAAAAATAAGAAGTAAACTTTATTACAGTTTTTATTCATTTTATAAGAAAAATAATGGCCAGTACCTGTGTAATATGTCTAGATTTATTAACTATATTCTCGTTTTAAAACACGATAGATCATTAAATAATTAAAATAATAAATAAAATTTATATATTTTCTCCTTTTTTTTTTTTTTTATAAATATTCTAAATAGACGTCAATATTTATAATTGTCACTTGTATAAAGGGTGTGATCAGTTGTGCAAAGGGTATAACTTGCTTTACCGTATCACTGATTATTATAGCCTTCAACCCTGTATACTACAGTGTTTTTCAATGGTTATATTTTTCATCAGTAATCAGTCGGGTTTGTGATGACAAAAAATTGACACTCAATCATCTTGTTGCAAAGTCATTCTTTAAGTGCTTCTAACTATATATTGAAATAA
The DNA here is from genome assembly GCA_025469175.1 of Geopemphigus sp. TES_GeoC_2020. Classification (NCBI taxonomy): domain Eukaryota; kingdom Metazoa; phylum Arthropoda; class Insecta; order Hemiptera; family Aphididae; genus Geopemphigus; species Geopemphigus sp. TES_GeoC_2020. Next base: position 27,103 of record JAIPRN010002193.1, read on the forward strand.
GTAAATTAATATTGTATGGACGTTCCTACAATTATACTTCGTTATTTTCTAATCTAAAATACGTTTTAAGAATGATATAAATAATTCTTTAGTTTTAACATGTATTTTAAGTACGTTTATGTTAACTGATTGGGTCTATATATCTCTAAAGATCAAAGTTTGAAAGTTGTAAATTAGATATACTTATCGTATATTTAATTCACAATCTGATAACAGTATACAAACTAATATTGTCGGTTAAATCAAAATTAATTTACATATTTATGAAATATTTAATACTAATACTATTAATGGTTAACTTACAACTCTAGTACTACCGCAATAATTTTATTATATTCAAGAATGTATATAGGGTGATTGAAGGATCATTATCCCTCCTCCCTAAATTGTTTTAACCGTTATAATACTTGTCTTAAATTAAAGGCATTTGATCCTTAATTATTATAATTTGTCGAATATGATGTAATAATAAAAACTCCACAGTTAATATTATTATATTCTGTATTCGAGCATAATTTTTTTTTAATATCTGTGTAAATTGCAAAATATATTCAATGTTCAATATTGTATAATGTCACGATAGTTTGCACATTATGTACCGTGAAAAAGTAAATTTATTTTCTGAACTTAAGGAGCAAAGAACAACTTACAGGTGTAACGCATTTTGAATTGTTTGTAGATAAATTTATGTATTGATCTAGATGATATGATTGATCATTTCACAAAGAACAACCAAAACACCATTGGAGTTTGTATTTGAAAAATATATAAATTATCCTGTACGTGTATACGTTTATAAAATATGTCTGTATATTTATTACAGCTATTGTTTTTGATGGTAAATGTTAATTATTTTTTGTAATTATAACAAAGTTTAATTTAGAAATTCCTCTTAAAATTTTGGTTCGCTATGGCTTTTTGAATAATTTTTTCAAAAACCTACGCATCTTATAATAATAAAACATAATAAGTTTTAGATATTAACGAAACATTGATCTAATTAAGATATATTATGATAATCATATTCAATTGGTAAGTAAATAGGTATATATTTTGTTCTTTGTAAAAAAAACCTAAACTATAGAAAGGGTAAGATTATTCTTAAACATATAGAGTTTTGTTTATACATTTTTGTAGGATAATTTGTTTTTCTTTTAAAAAAATTAAATTATTTTTGATAGGAATAACTAAATTATTGTGGAAGTATTTGATTAAATTAATTTTGCGCATAATTTAGTTTTCGGTATTATTGCATTTAACCAAACACAAACAACGTTTTCTTACAGACTTGTTTTTTTAATCACTTTAAGAAGCGACTGAACAATTATGTTGTATCTAATGATACGATCGAAAAATGTTCGTAATAATCGTAATTACCTTCGAACCTAGCCGGCGATAATACCGCGTAGAAGCTCGCCCTTCTAATAATAATGTTTTGCGAACAGCCAAGAACGGAACCTAAACGAAATTTGGCGTTCACAAAACGCCGACGTATGAAATAGTTAACTAAAGCCTGTATGCATCAACCCTCGAAAGGACTTATCTGCTCCGTGAGGAATTATTTATGGCGGTTTCGTTCGAACGGCGGAAAAACCAAGACCCGCGCGATATATGTGATTTGTTTTTAGGTATAGAACGCGAGGGACGGAACGTTTAAAAACAATATTAAAATAAATCGCCGATTATTAAGAAACCAACGCCCGTGTACGTTATCAGTTGCGTACTAACGAGGGGGGGAGATAAACCTCTCCTCCCTTCCGAACATTTTTAGGAAAAATTATTTCTCACGAGACGCACATTTTTAGTCAATAATGACGAAATACTAAAATATTTTAAACTTCAATACACGTTATAATGTAACGTGTTTGTTAATAATGAATAATAAAGTTTATAATGTGTTTCGTTTAGGTGGTCCGATTTATTTATTTAAAAATGTACCCCCTTCCTCTCCCGAAATTTAGGTCTAAGTACGCCACTGTACGTTACGTATTAATTTCGACACGACAAAGTCCGTGTCGGCACGTGCGCGCGCTTTTTGGCGCCATAATAAATCGGTCGAAACTCGATCGAATTTACAGGAATCGAATGAACCACGCCCGAGTTTGACAACGGGCGTCGCAGAAATACGGACATCGGTAATTCGATAGCTTTGTAAGTAACAACCGCCGCGTTCCGTACGGATATGGTACACGCGTAACGTCTAGTAATCTGCGTAGATGAAAATATACGAACACTAATACACGCGATACAAAATAATCAAAGAAGCCATTACGAATTTAGATCGGCGATTATTCCCACTCAAGGCGCTGCCATCGGAAAACTCCCGCGGGCGTTTCTTTTTAACTTTTAGACGAGCGTTATTAACTAAAAGTTCTTTCGCAATAAACGACTGGAGAAATTGATCGGGACAATGTGGAAAAAGGAGACTGACGTCCGTCGAGCTAAATATTTCACTAGCGGCCAGTCGGCCGCCAATTGTCGAACTCGTGGAAGTCGGTCATCAATATAAACGATTCGGAACAAAAGCTCCCTATTTTTTTTATTATTCGTATCGTTATTATTTCTGTGTAATATTAATTACGTCGTGAACGTATAGTTTTTGATAAGGATTTGCTTTTCGAATAACGTCGCTCGAAATAAACGGTAAATATACGCGAAACGTACGGTCGATTGCAGTTCATTCGTTAAATTGGGTGATTGCGACAAATTGTAATATTGTGGGTAACGGTACAAGAAAAATGGTTTGGAGATTTAGATTTTAAATGTTCTATCCAAGTACCCATATCGTTGATTCCGATACAACAATTTGTATTGGATAGGTAATACTAAAATTACTCAATTTGTGTATAATGTACACGGGCGTGTGTAGGTGTATATTATACCCCTATGACTTTAAACGTGTTATGTAACGTTTTTATTTTTACTTTATTACCTCCTTGATATTTACACGAAATTATTTAAAATCCGTGTCGCGCGAAATACTTTTCTGCAATTCCGTTCGCATTTCGAAACGTTCATTTTTTCGTATTGATCTTCGGCGTTATTACGATGTTTCGATATTTATTTATCCGCGGCGTTAAATTAAAATATTTAGTAACGACGGGACGGCAGTGTCAAACGACGTTCGTTGAGAATTATTGATTTATTATTTTCGTTTCGTTCGGTGTTGGGTTGTCACTCAAATATCGTGGACAAAACTCGCGCACTACAATTCAAAAGTTGACCGACTCTAATCAACAACTACGAATTCGACGGCAATTGTATAATGGGTGAGTGAATGATCTTCTCTTGTTATTGGCTTCACAACAAATTTTTTAAGCGAAAACAAAAACCCCGAAAATGAACTCTTAAAAATATGAATTAACGATCGGTAACTAACGTTATGCGTAATCTGTCTGTGATTAATACTGTACGACTTATGGTCTACGTTGCTATCAAGCAATCTGCAAATTGATTTCATCAAATAGATTTCTCGTCGTAGGTGATTTTGAAACGCGAATACAACAAATTAAACGCGTCGTTGGGACGATTTCGGTGAAATTATCCTGTGCTATAAAACCGACAGACGATGTCAATACGTTTCGTTTCTATCAATTTGTCGATTATGATAAAGAAAACAGCGACGTAAAATTAATGATTATTGGACGTACGTTTTATTATATTTTTCTTTTTCCATGAATTTTGTAAATTACACGTGACAAACTAGCGCACCAACGCGTAAAATACGTTTACAAACGCGAATTATGGCGAGTAAAATAAATTCTCGTCCGCTCGGAGGTTCCAATATTTTGATCTAGACCAGTGGAACTACTCCAACCTCAACGACGTCTACTGATAAATATATTTTAATTTGAACATAATACGCGTGGTAGACTACTGTCATTACGTACCAATAGTGTTAAGGTACATTTCGTATTATTTATTATTCGTTAGTAACACATATGTGTTTATAATATTTCGATCAATCCTGATCGGGTATTCGCGAATATTTTGTAGATTATACGTTACAATTTATGATACATGTACGTAGAGTATTGTAAATGTACACTCGTATACCAATACAAATAGGCGTATAATGAACGTACATTCGTATATACGTTTATATATATTTACCGGATAAAAAATTGATAAAGCGTGTATCTGTAAATAATCGTATTTTTGATTGTATAAATGTATTGTTAATCAAATAGGCACAATAGATTACCTATTGTTGCGAGTGCACTGGACATACGACCTAAATGTTTTAAATCAATACCGTCATTTTTCAGTAACGTGAAACTATTCGGCCGGTATAATTTAACAGCGAGTGTCCATTTAGAAATCGCCAATACACTCGCACGTTGTTGTGTGGTGTACGTTTACACACACACCAACGGCGATTAATGTTGATGACGATATCGAAAATGTGTTCTACGATTTTATTAGTATTGCAAATAACCGATACTCGGTAGCCGATAAATATGTACCGCATAATATTGTACAATTAATTCTTTATTACGCGCTAAAAAATAGTCTACGCATATAAGAACCCTAGTATTCGAAGTACATACTGTTTGTGTTACACGGTACAGCATTATAAAAAGGATTTACTTAATAAAAAAATATTCGGACGTTTCTCCAAAAAACGTACTTCGGACAAATTTAAATACTCAGAAAATGTCTGTACCTGGCGCAATACACGGAGATACATTTGATTTGTATCTAATTAGTTAATGTTGATCCGACGAATATGAAGTACATTTTTATTTCAGACGAGAGAACATTTGGATATGTAATCGGTAAGTTCGTCTATTTTTTAAATTTTAAACTACGTAAATAGTAATGCGCGTAATTTGTATTAATAGATACTCTAGATATTTCTACCAATTGTCGGCCAGTTTATACAGAAATAACAATTAAACACGTTAGTGTACCTGTTACCGTTTTGAAAACATTCAAAGTTATTTGTTTAGTTTCATACTAGTCATCATTGTGTCCGTAGTGTTGTATTCAATAACGAATTTTGCTTACGTTTTTAATTAAATATTTGACCAACTGAGAATAAAAATGGATATTTTAAAAAGTTCAATACACTAAAATGAACATATTTAAATACGTGTACTCAAATACTTTGTATTATTGTACACCACTATACCATCATTATTATTATTTTTGTTTTATTATTATTATTAATTTTTAACGGGCCGGAATTAATACGTAATCGTTTCAATTATTCAATCGGTTCTCTCGTATAATTCAATATGTAAATTAGTAAATAAAAAACCGTCATTGAAAGGGATTCTATTCTTTATATCTCTGTCACCCGTTCGATTGTTGTAACGTTCCTGAATTAGGGGATGGTCGGACTACGCTAATACGTAACACGACGCATATACGCAGTGCTGAATTAACCACGGTCCTTTCGTTGGAATCGTTCTGCTCTCAACCTTTATTTCTATTATACGCCTTTTTTCTGTTATATTTTCAAAAATAGTACGTAAGACTTTCTCGTCTTATTTTTACGTAAATATATAGGTAATTAAGACGTTCGTTTTCGTTTTTTTATAAAAAACAGTTCGGCACAAAAAAATTATCGTATAGACGATAAATAAGGTTTTAACATTTTTAATACCGACGCGTTATTCGTATTATCGAAATCGTTACTGTATCGAACGAATTTCAAAAACATTTACTTACGTTCATTATGGCCGCTTTAAGTTAGAAAATTAATCGCCGATAACCAACGTTTTTAAAAATGGCCGAGGCAGTGCGTGCGCAGTATCTGCCGCTACCGTATATTTACGTCTACGAACCGAACGAAGATTGCCCGTTAATTTTCGTACTCTGTAGCGTGCCCGTTGTTGTCCACACATTTACCGATATAACCGAGGGATATAAATTCCTTATATTCCACAAACTCGTAACGTTGAACGACCTAAATGGAGTGGTTAATCCAAATATCGTGATGTTTGTCGTTATATGTATGTATACCTGTTGCGTTAACCGACGTTGTAGATCAATTTGTCGCGTTCAAAATTGAATTATCTAATACGCGCACGGTTTTTCATTGCCATATAAGGTACACGTCGGATACGACTACGTGTGTGTACACATACGTAGCTAGGATAATCGCGTATTATCGTTTTTGTTCGTCAGAAGTCAACAATTTTCGTTTATTTTCGGCTCTTCTCGTTATCAACCACCCACAAGATGACAAAATCAATCGGAATCTCTCGACGACGACGACGATAATGATTAATATAATATATAAATATCAACGTGTATCGCAAAAGTCGATAGTTGTTATAACATAACAGCGTTTCATATATATGTATACCCCTGCTTACAAACATGTATATACACGTGAATATTGTTTTGTGTAGACGCGCATGCTCGAGAGTTTTTCATGCGCAAATGGTACGAAGTTTTTGGTTTTCCTTTGGGACGGCGTACTGACTACCGGTGTACACGGTATTATAATATACACGCGGCGGCGAAATGTTTATATAATTTC
>JAIPRN010002194.1:0-33595 GCA_025469175.1 Geopemphigus sp. TES_GeoC_2020
CCCGGACATAATCAAGTGAACCACACTATTCGGCTAAACACTCCGTCAGACTCTTTTTCTGTCTCCATTTCCGTAGACGCTCTCAATACGTTCGTCTATTTTCTTCGTGGAACATGCCCCGATCAAATCGATCCATTCTCTCACCTTTAACCCGTCGGATACATAATATTGTCGTACGTTTTATTAATATTATTTAAATTAAAACAACACCGAGGATAATACGACCGTACAAACGTTTATACCCGTATAATTAAATACATCGGTATTAGAAAAACAAATTCTTTCTTGGGCAATAAAAGGCGATCGAAACAAAATAACCGTTAAAATACTCGTGTATTCACGCAGTTACGTTATTTATTGTATAACGGAACAAAATATTCGCAACTGTAATTTTACGCTTAAATATTTATATCGAAATACGCTGGAGCACTCGTGATTGGTATACTATAAATGGCGCGGTCTCTGGAAGCGCGTATTATTAGTTTTAAATAATAACGATATCGGTCAATTATTCGCCTCTAAATACGCGTACGAAGCAACTTGCCGTTATGACGTAATATAAAAACCAATCTAGTAATCTAATCGAATATACTAAACGCGGTTATGGTATAGCGTAATGTACGAAACGTTTAGGAACCGGAGTGTAAAAACCAACGAGCTCGTGATTCACGAAAAACTGAAAATCGAATCGAACGACAAATAATCGTTCGCGGTTAATAACGCATAACGTAGGTATAAACAGGGTGGTCCGAAGTACTGCCTTCAGGCTTTCCGGGCCAGTGAGAGTATTGCCGATACCGTGTAAAAAAAAAAAGGTATAAACAGGGTAGAGATCAAGTCGTACACATTTTTTTTGTTGCTCACACACGGTCGTACCGGGTTTCGCAATTTCTTTTTTCGTTTCGCTTCGTGTTTTTGTCCGACTATGGTCGATCACCTCCCCCATCCCCCGGGCGCTTGCGTATAAATATTTTCTTCGTGATTAATAAACGAGAACTCGTCGTGGTACGCGAATGTTGCGAAATTGCCTATAATATGCGCCGTGCAACGAAGCCGTTAACGATTGCGTGTTACCTAACGTAAGCGATAATTTAATATTATCTACTTAGTACAAATACTTACTACAAATACGATACCGAATTATAAACGAACTTCGTACAAATCGACGAAATGACGATCGGTTTTCAATAATATTTAATTACGAGTAATTAAAACGCAAATTAACACGGTCATTTTTGTATAACGTGTGACATATATGTATTTAAACCCGTTGCGCCTAAGTTTTTTATATACACCTTGGTTAGAAACAAACGTATTAATTTAAAATCGAGCGAAATCGTTGACGTATCGTGAAATATAAAAAGGCGACGGCGTTAACGATTATCAATTGGACCGAAAATCATAGCTAGAACTGATTGAAAGTATAGTAAATAAAAAGCACACCGCGTATGTAACGTTTCGCGTGATAATATTGTTTTATCGCGTTTTAGAATAGTACGCGCGTAATAAATATAACGATAAATTAACCGCGACGATATATTTTGTAACCTCGTTTGGGTATAACGGGATGTGACGATCCCAAGGACATCAATTAGCGGATAGGCCTCCTGACAAAGGACAAGATCGTCTCAGGTAAGTGTACACATTTTTTCGTCGTGGTATCGGCTATACATACGGGAGCCTGTGAGCAATACTTTGGCCCATGGATGGCCATCGTTTATTGTTTCACGAAAATAACGATAAAACAATAACGATCGTCCTTAACGTGACGGGGCCAACACTCGCAGCACGGCGGCAGAAAATCTAATTTACAATAATCAAAACGTCACGTTTGGTGGGTAGGTGCCAACATAAGTGTACATACGATACCGAATAATACTCTTTTTCGCATTTAGGCGGACGTTCGTAGTCAACCAAACTAAGAGTACCGCGGTCGTGGAAACCAAGAGAATCGTCCGGGCTGTGTGTCGCGCGGAAGGCGTGTTGTTGAAACGAGGAATAATACCTACTAAATCCTAACTTAACCAAGTATGAGCTGGCATGATCGAGTACACACGATTCTCGGCCGATACTAATTGAACACCCAAGAAGAGACAGCGATCGACAGATATAGATGGGAATAAGTTATAGTTGTAGCGAACAGCCTAAAAGGCTCGCGTTAAGCTAAAAGGAAAAATATATGAACGTACAACCGACGCTTGATCACCTCGGAATACCGACCGTATTATCGAAGGATAACGAATTATATAGACGCAGATAAATCGTACTTACGACGCGACAATTATGTTACGAAAAACATAACGAAAGATGCGTAAAATACGCACGACGGACGACGATCGTCCGGGATAGGGTTACGTAACAAAGTTAATAATAAAATAGAGTAAATCAAAGAACGAAACATTGTTACAAAATCCTAAATACTCAACTTAAAAGTAAAAAACAATGTTATCGATACGGAAAGAAACAGATGCCCAATATGTAATAATCAACAATAACGTGAAGACCGACTTCTACAGCGAGATGGCTTTGATTAATCGATCCACTATCGTTTTTTAACTTTGCAGAGATGTCAAGTAACACAAAAATTATACCCTAGACCCTTCGGATAATTTCGTCTTTCAGCCGGTGTGAGTGTACACACACACACACACACACACACACACACACACACACACACACACACACACACACACACACACACACACACACACACACACACACACACACACACACACACACATTTCGGTTACGAGCTGCAGGTCGTTAAGAAATCGGTATTCCGAGTATATAGTTCTTCGTACGAACATTTCTGCGTTTCGGCTCATTTATCAAATCGTCGGCGAATTTGCGGAAGCGAAGTCATCGGCCTAACCTTTTGGTTTTTACTCGATCCTTCGTAACGTCTTCGGACTAGAGGAATCGAATATGACGGTCGGTGAGGTAAGTAATGTTTTATTGTTCGTTTGAGCGTTCGTCGCTTTACCTATACTTTTTCAACATATCGACTAATTCCTAAATAATTTTCGAACTCAACATCTCGGGCTATAATTATAATAAATCGTTAAATAAGGGAAACAACACCCCCAGTTTCTGCCCTTTGTGTTTTCGAGTATCCTTTACGCTCATTATCTCGTCATTTTCGCTTATTTTTGTTCTTTAATTTTTTCTAAAATTTTTTAGTTACTACGTCGACGCGCGCGTCGAGAAAGCGTTACTCGAACGTATCGAAAGTAAGCCGAACGTTCTTACGGGCTATTTATCGATATTTACGCGCGAATGTACACGTCGAACGCTTGTTCCGTGACGAACATTATTAAATGTAAACACCACGTTAAGCGAAACACGGGTGCCGGCGTATAATTGATGAAAGAACCTGTCCGTCGGGATCGACAATGGAAAATATCACGTTCGGAGAAATCCCTACCGATAATTAACTCGTTGTTCCTCCGTCGAAATTGTATACGTACCCGTTGAATATTTTATTTTTGTTTCGCAACCGCGAAAGGCCAAAGTGTCGAAATCGTGGAAACACAACCGACGCCGTAATCATAGTCGATTTAATTAATAACGTTTCGGTTCTTGGAGAATTATTACGGCTGATACGGAGACTCGGAGTTTGTTTTTAGACTTTTCATATATATATATACGGAGACGGCGAATTAGCTAGCGCGTTGCCAACGAGCACCGTCGACAGAAACGCAAAAGAACGTTGTGAATACATTGAATCGTCGCGCAACAGTTATCGTTGTAACAACTTGGGCGCGGCGAAATTCCGTTCCCGTGAGACGGACGCGCCGGTGTGTCAGGTTAGGTAGTAATATACGCGTAATTCGCTTACGCGCTCTGGTCGTCCACGAAATTCCGGCGTTTCGGTTCGCCGTAATTATTGCGATTTATACGAAACGACTGGCTGGCACGGACTTCGGCGAATTTCGGTTACTACGCTAATAAAATTGCGCTATATCGCGCACAATTACGGACCATACAAACGGGGTTTGTATAGATATAATACCGTGGTACACCCCGACGTTTGTTACTTCGAGCGCCAATTCTAGCACGGGCGCACACATATCTCGTAACGGAACTTTTACTTTGTTTATAGTCTACTAAATCGACAACATCGTTAGTGTTTAGTTCAAATTGGAATTTACGCGTTAATTACGCTAAGACTCGAATTAACGTTGCACACGCGTTGCGTAAACAGGGTACGCGCGCGCAAACAGTGCGAATGTTTAAACGCTACCGGTGTTATGCCGATAACCGTGGAAATTAAATTACGCGTTTTCCTCGCGGCGAACGTAACGTTTTATCGAAATTGAATAATATTTTCGATTACTTGTTTTTGGTGGTCGGGGGGGGGATAGGGTGATGTAAGGTTCCGAACGAAGTTGAAACTAGAACTTTTAGAACGCAAAGAATCGTGGGAAACCTCGAAACGAAAAGGAATATTTTTATTTAATTACAACTCGTTTTTGACGTTGAATTTGTGTATTAGTTGGTCTTTAACGTAATCAGTTGTCTCGTGTCAATATTTGTTATAATATTAAAATAATCTCTCGTACACATACATATATATATCAGTACAGATATAACGTTATTGACCGAGAGATGTCGTCATTTCTCAAATATCCGTCCTATTCCAGAAACGAAATAGGTTTAAATTTAAACAAAAATAATGGTTGTGTTTTAAAAATTCAATCGCGATATTTCGACGAATTACGCGTGATAAATCGAATAAATACGGCGAAATTCTTTATATTCCAGTTTTTTTACTCCAAATCATAAACTTTTTCTATCGCGTCTTCTGCTATATTATAGATATACACGAATGGGCGGGACGTGAACATTTTTCGTTTCAGATCGATTTTAATACTTCAATAGTCGTGTTCGTAAACGCGCTTTCGAAAAGTTTAGAACGTCCTCGATATGTGGAGATGAAAACAAAAACCTCGAAAAATTCGGCGTGTGTGGAAGGAAGAGGCAGTATTGCAGGAGAAGTAAGGAACGTGAGCGGAACGATAGGAGAAAGCGAGAACTGAAAACCAGTTTATGTTTTTCTATCGACTGTCCTAGTTATATGGCTTCATTATCGTTATTGTTATCGCAATAACAGTAATCGCAAACTGCACGCGCGCGCGTATGTGTGACAACGGTACAAAGGTGGCGCAGATCTATTTCACACGATGTACATCACGGCGATGATGATGAGTAACGGTTTCCGGCCATTTCTGCGGTACACACGACGACGATCGTGTCCATTATTTAAGTACTTGTCCGCCCCCGTCAACCAAAAGGCGTCTTCGTGACGCGTCGGCACAACGTGTCGCTCGTACTCGTTTCCGGTTAAACGTCCACGTTCCCATACCGTACATCCTCGGCGACAATACGTTTCGTCTTCACTTAACATTTTTACGCGGTCGTCGTGTCCGATTAATTAAAAAAAATTAGTCTCGTCATTCGTAAAGTAGCTTAAAATCGCCGAAGATTGAAAATAAAATAAAATAGTTTTATAGGCGTGACCGCGCGCGTAATGTATTTTATAACTTTTCGCCGGAAATTATTCGCGACGGAACTTTGCCGAATTCCGCACACGGCTATTGGAGATAAACCGGACGGTTTCGTGTTTCCGTGTAACGCATACACGTTTATGACGATCGAATTATTAGCGCCGGGTCGATAGAAAACCGTTACGCGCGTATCAGCAACTCGGCAACACTATCCAGCGCCCATACGCGCGCGATTTTCGAAAACAGTTCGATTACACCGGGAATGTTGAAATATCGTCGAATAAAACGTAACGGTCGCGCATACTCGTATAAATGATCGAACGTCGGGCTAAACACGACACGTTTCGTTGCCGGTCTGGTATATTGGCGAATATTACGCGTCGTTACCCGAAGATGTTCGAAACGAAAACAACGCGTACAGCGCCAACGAGAAGTGTAGACGTGACGGGCGCGTTTATAAATCGCCCATTGGAAAATGCGGACGGGGAAAACGCGCCGACGAATTCGCGCGGGGATTTATACGAAGACGGTAACTAAAGCGGTAGGGAAAAAATTCGAACGCCTCATTTCGCCGAGTCCTAACAAATTACACGCGTACGTAAAGCGTTATAACGCAATTTAAATCGAATGTTCTACGACACTTGGACGACCGAACGACGTTTGTTTACTATAAATAGACGGGCCTACATACACGACGTAAGAACGCCTTAAACGTTTATTCATTCGATAAAGATTGTCGTAATATGGGGGAACGAATGTCGTTTCGTTTTTGACCGAAATGAATTCGTCCCATTCAAATACGAAATTTGTTTCGGGCTTACGGGACTGTCGAACACTACGCCGTACGCCGTTTATTAACGCCACTGGTGTCAGCGCCCTTTCGTTTTCGTAACGTCCGATAAACGAACGAACGCGTACTATGTTTTTGCCGCCGAACCGTTAGTTGGACCCGATTTGAAACCGCCGTTGCCGCGGTACGTTCGACGATCGATTTTCGTGCGTTTGCGTCTGTCCCGGATACTGGCCAATTGGGGTGTATTCGACGATTCGAACTGCCGTGGTTTTCGGACGAACGACATTCGGTACACGCGAAACGAAATACTAAAGCGTACTTGCCGGTACAAACGAATAAGCCGCTTACGTATTATTTATGATTTTTAGTTATTCGTAATTTTTACATTTATTGCGCGAATCGTGACCGTCGCAAGTCTATAAATAGCATATCTAACACCGGTCCATATTTCAATACGCGATCTAATTGAAACGTATCCATTGATAGCGAACAACCGATTCGACGTTCGAACCGAATATACGACGTGTATTGAAAAAGTAAATTTTTTCGGAAGTTTTAGGGCAAAATTTGTACCGAAATTGTGGAATTTCGAACAAAAACAGAGAAGTTACTCAGAAGTCACTAAATGAAGTCAACAACGACGCGGAATTACTGAAACGCGTTATAACACAGGTGGCGAAACATGGGTTTACGGATATGTGGTCGAAACTAAGGCCCAATCGTCCCAGTGGAGGCATTATGGATCGCCAAGATCGAAAAAGGCTCGACAAGTGCGATCGAACGTGAAGGTTTTGCCCACTGTGTTCTTTAATTCTAATGGCGTAGTGTGTCGTGAATTTTCGCCACAAAGTCAAACGATTAATAACGAGTACTACCTACAAGTTCAACGCCGTTTGCGCGAAGCAATCCGAAAAAAACGCCCGGATATGCGGCGAAACAATTCGTTTTGGCTTTTACGCTTTGGATAATGCGTCTGTTCACACTTTATCGTTTGTATTCGTGGATTTTTGGCCAAAAAAATAAACTGTAACTATGCCGCAGCCTTCACATTCGCCGGGCATGGCTCGGTGTGGCATTCTTCTATTTCCAAAAATAAAGGCAGCGGCAAAAGGCCGTCGTTTTACAAGCATAGACGATATGAAAAGCGTATCGCTGAAAGAGCTAAAGGCTGTCCCGGAGATCGAGTTTGAAAAGTGTTTCGGGAATTGGAAGAAGCGCTGGCGCAAATTTATAATTATCTAACGGAAACTATTTTGAAGGAGACAACACTAACGTAAACGAATAAATAAATAAATTTTTTTAAAAAAAAAACGAAAATTCCCGTTAATTTTTGTACACGCCTCGTACAACGCGTTGAGTAAGAATATACGCGTAAAATATAAAACGCGAAATCCGCGGACACGTCGCGCGCTATAATATCGATAATTATTCGAGCGACGGAATACTAGCGTTCCGTCCGGTCCGTTACGTTTCACCGTCGGCCGACCTAAATCGACCGCCGTTTCCGGCGAATAATAATAAATAATAAATAACGTTCGACGTCCATTCGAAACTACCGCGACCCGACGGATTTGCGCGAATAATTTCGTTCGATTTTTCGAACAGTGTAATGTATCCCCTCCCACCACTTTGAATCCAGACGTTGTACATACCGCCACATATTCTTCGTACGGTAGTGTGTTGTTAATGACGATCGTTACGTCCGTTCGTATGACGACATTATCGAAAGATAATCCGTTACCAACGTTTGACTATATAGCGGAGAAATTCGGAAATGAATATCGTTCGTCGTATAAACAAAACGACTGTGCATCTTAGAGTAGTTGGAGTTCACGTACAAAATTAGACCACGACGTCTCGAAAGTAAAACGTGTTTACGTTACTAACGTTGTATACGCGACGGAAAATAGCTCGGCTTTTATTGATATTAGAAAATAAGACACATGGCGTGAATTGTATATTTAAATAAGTTGGAAGCTCGGTTACGGTTTGTTTTTTCCGCTAATTTCGTTATTAATATTCGTAACCGTAGCGTGCGCGGAAAATTCGATTTTTCGATTCAAGTTCGAAATATTACGTTATCTTTGTCTCGGTAAGCGGCAAGTTCGAATTGTTTAAGTTATAATCGTTAAATAATAATTACCTCGACACATAATTAACCGTAATAATACGTTCGACATTATTAATAATATTTCCGAAACCTAATTTATCGAATAAATTACGAACGTAATATATTCGAATGTTGTGAACGTATACGCCGTTATAAGCAAGTATATAGGTACTTATATGATTTTGACTACCATATAACGTAGTTTGTACGAGGATGTTTATGAAACCATTAGACCATTAGAGAAATTCGCGTTTATTTTAAAAATTCCAAGTGAATTAATTTTAGTCTCGTGAACCGTTCGAACGTTAAAAATGTACGGTAATTTTCGAACTAACGAATTCAAGCCAAATAAAAAAAAAAAAACACGAATTTACGCCCTAGGCGTATTTCACCGAATAAATTTTTATCGAAACGAATCGATTTTTACGGACAATTTTCTGTATTACGGACGTCGTTGTTAATCCGATACGAATTTTTAACGAAATTCCCGGGACAGATCCGTAAACGCGTATCGGAACCCGTAACATACACAAAAGTTAAAAAAAGACCCTAGACTTAACCGTCGCAAATATACACGTACAAACGGTATTGTTGCAACGGCGTTGCGTATGTCCGTTACAATTTTCGTTTCTACCAAACGTAATGGAAATTACTATTTATAAATAATTTAAATTAAATATCGCGTTACGAATATCGGAAATTCAATCGAAAACGTTTAAACGTGTTTAATGAAAAACGATAGTAGGTAATTTTCGCTAACGATTTCAGTATTCGCAGTTTCGGAGATCACCGCGCCGTCGTTTATAATACGCCGATGTGATTTCCGGCTAATTGAACGCTGTAAAACTACCCCAACGCCGATGTTAGTTTGATTTCATCGAGTTGATATAATCGAATGCCGTACACGCGTGTGTACCGTTTGTTTTAAAACGCTGGAAACAATCTGAATTGACGTTTAATTGAATTTAGTTGGGGCGGATTTATAAATGTAATAAAATTAAGGCGCTAACGTTCAATTCGTTACACAATTATCGTTCCGTTATATATCTGTTTATTAATTATTGACGGAGATTATTACCGTAAAACCTGTTAGCACTTAAAATTGAGCGTTTTATCGAAACCAATTGATTCGACCGAGATTGAAATATGGAGAATAGTTTAAAATTATTATTATTATTTTTTTTTGTTATGACGTAAATGTAACATAAATATTTTTCCTATTACGAATATTACGAAATAACTTAAGGAATAAAATAACTTACCTAACACCGATACTTTTGAATCCGTCACGAATATCGTTGTACTTTTAGTTTTCGTTAATTTCGTTTTTCGATAGCCAGCCGTTGTTTATTTTTTTACAATACGTCGATGTACGTAAAGTACGAGAAATACGAACGTGGCACCGACCGTCGCTCGATCCCAGAGGAATGGCCATCCGAAGTTCGCTAGAAACATATTTTCTGCCCTTACCAAACCGTAGGTGTATCGCAGCGACTACGGTAAAAAAAAGAACGTATACGTACACGCGAACCATGTACAAAAAGTTTGCGAACGGCCAATAATCAATATGTACACGGTACGTACGTTGTACGAAACTTTTCGAATTTCGTACGATTTCGAGTCACTCACGCGTTTCGCCGTATACAAATATAAAAAGTCGAATTTAGGAAGAAAAGGAACAGCAATAACGCTTACGTGTACACACGGTGTTACGATAGTGAATTTCTCGTGTTTTGTTTTTTATTTAACGTCAATTTACGTGTTTACAACTCGTTGGGATTTTGTACGAATGTCCGACTTAAAAACGAATTAAATTTAATAAAAAACGAATTTCCGTTCACGTTTATTAACCGTTAAAACGTTTAATCGTTGCGAGAAAACAAGCCGACTATCTAACGAGTAGTAAACCACAAAAGGAAATTTTCGCCAAATCGAAAACCCGCGTACGATCGTTATATTGTATATGCCGATAAGGAAACAACCGTTTTCCTCCTTTCAGAATACACACACACAAACTGTGTACGACGATTAAATTTTTTCGCGACTATATATCGTTGATATTCTCGAAATACTTGTTCGGATAAACTCGTTCGAATAGTCCTATGGCTTTTTTACGCACGGACGCGTTTTATTCGCGCAATCTGTTCGCTCGTACGACGACGCGGCAACGCAATTGTCTAGTTTAACCGGCACCGAAACAACAAGTTAACGGGCCGTTGATTTTCATGTATTTAAAACTAACCGACGCTGCGGCGGGTTGTTTTTAACAATTTATCGGCGGGTTGTACACATTTCGTCGACGTATTTTTATTTATTATCGCGCGGAACGTACAACTGGAACGTTCGTTCCCGCGGCCGCGTAAAAGGAAATTACGTTCAATTCGCTCGGGCCGGAATCGCGCGCTATAATTAACTATCCCGCGAATAGTCGAGACCGTGCGCTTAATTTCTCCGTGGTAAATATCAATTCGTCATCGATAATACGGAACGATATGAGCACATAACCAACACACGTTGCGCGCGCTCACAAAACCGAATACGTACGTAGGTTACGGGCCGCGTAAGAAAACGATCACGTCGTCCTATGAAATTGGTCGAATCGACGAAAGTGTTTTATTCCGGCCGGCCCGTTTGGGGACAATTGTGTTCGCGATATCGATCCCGAACACGGTGACGATAAACGAAAAAACCGATGGGCCAACGTGTGACACCGGTCGTGATTACCGCGGTCGGATACACACGCGCGTCGATTGTCTGGATTTCGTACACGGGTCTCTTGGACGGGCGAGTATGCAAAACGATGGGGCCGACGCGACGTACAGCTGTACGTTTTTGACGGGCGCGCCGAATTTACGGCGAACGGTAAACAAAAAGCGTGACGATTGACCGCCGCGGGTATTGAACCGTTCAGACACGTGCACGGCGGTATCGTCTCAAAAGCGGCCGACGTATACCATTTTCAGAATAAGAACGCACCGGGCGGCGGACTAAAATCGGACCACGTCCGCTGGCCATTGCCGGCGGCGTGTACGACGTTTTAGTACCCCGCGTAATAGCCGGGCGGATTCATGACGACAATAATTGTCGTCGCGTCGTCGTAACTACGACATCAGCCGATAATTAATATCCAATCACAGAACGTCTAGCGTTCGACAGTGGGTCCAAGAGTTTCTCCGGCGATCATTCGGACGCACGAGAGCGGTCCGTCCTGCACCGGTACAGCTTTTCGCGTTAAACCCGAGCGGTCGGTCATTAATATTACGTTTTCCGCGTTCGGTTTTCTTGTAACGGAAAAGTGTGTTTTTTATAAAAAAATAAAAAAACGATAAAAATACGAACGATTGTCGTCGATCTAACGCGAAATACGACGAAATCGTTTCGAATATATAAAACGCGCGACAACTTTACGATCGTGGTGAAAACTTCCTGCGGAACGTAAGTCGTTACAGGAATTCGACGCGTTTAAATACGTCGAACGTGGACGAATTAACGGCGCCCGTTTATGAAGATAATACGATAATACATTTAGCGTACAACGAATACGTTTCTTTCGATAATATACGAAAATCGTTGGTTCTAATGAATAATACGTATTGTACCGAAGTAAACTATTAACGTGTTTAAATTTGCGTGTTTTTCTTTCGCCCTAAACAATTTGAGCGTTAACTATAAAATTTCCCGGCCATTTCCCACAATTTTTTTATTTAGTCAGCAACATATGTCGAAAATAAAAGCTAAATTTGAGAACACTTCGAAAATTTCGTTTGGTCAAATCGCCTTATTCGGCTTTTGCTATCCCGAATCTTTATAGCTTCGCGAACAATTGTTTTATTAATAATATGTTCACGCTGGACACGGGCAAGTTGTCTAATAATAGCCACTCGAGTTTTCTATCGAACGAAAAAAAATCTCCGAAAGTTTTAACCTTTACTAACCGACGAAAAACCGTTACTAATAGATGACGAATAGTTTAACTAACAATCATCTTACAATACGTAACTGAAAAGCAACTGTAAATTGTCAAACGCTTTATGGCGATCGAAGGTTCGAGGTATTTCTGCGCTTAGTATTGCGTCTACGGATACTCCACTACAACGCCGGCAGACGCTGACGACAATACGATCGCTCATAAATATATCGCCAAGTCGTAATGCTTTTATCGTTTTGCCGTTGAACCGAACATTTCTTTAACTCTCAACGGTTTTTTGTGCCTACAAAACGTTATAAATAAATGCGGCGTTCTTTTAAACCCAAGTAAAAAAGTTACCAGCTGCACTTCACCATGGGATTCGAAGAACTGCTTAGTCATTAACGATTCCACGTTAACCGTATGTATATATATATATATATAAAATAAAAATAAATTAAAAATAACGTAATAAATCGGAGGTGTCTGGAGTATTTCGAGTATTTTGATTACGTCGCAGACGGTAAAGTGTTCCTTTTTACGAAATAAAACTTACATCTTCGATTTAAAACTGACGTTAATAATTTAAAACAATATTGTTTCGAACGATTAGCTTAACGATACCGACTTAATCTACGATCACGATCGACGTCGTTATTATTATTACGTTTAAAATACCGTTTTCGTAACATTATTTGTAATAAATTTTTATTCGATATAGATATATGAGGGTGTCGTTATTTTCTTCTACACTGACGAATTGTATACCATAACGAAAACCGTAGTTTATTTTATTGAAAAGTCGTATTGTAATAGAGGCGCGCCTAAAAGGGATAGGTTTGACCGTTCAAATCATTCCCGCGAACTTGTAACTGGTAATTTAGAAAATTAATTACGCGTGTAAATTATCGTATCAACTATCGAGCGTGAACGGTACACGTTTTATTAAACGCAAACGATTTTGGGTCGTAGTCTCTGTATAGACCATTTGTGTTTCAGCTAATTAGTGACTCGTAACGAATTGTGATTCGTCAGCAGAATATAAGATAAGGTGTTCCCGAATTTATAAATCTTATTTTCTCCGTTTTAAACGGTACTTTATATTTTAAAAACCTACAATTTTATTTAAATATATATGTGTGCGCGTGCTTGTAATAACTTTCTCATACGCTGATATCTTCTTTTACCAGAAAGCAAAGTAACGGACTACCAAATTTGAACAAACACTAATTGCGTTTATTAGAAAATTCGAATTGCCCGAATAATAAAGTATTCTAAAACGCACCGACGATAAAAAGCGGAAATTCGCTTGAAATTTTCGTATCGAGTTTGCAGCGTAGCGAAACGAAAAATTTCAAACACACCAAGTAGCCGAAAATGTTCGTTCGTTTTAGGACAATACTGCTGGGAGACGCCGCTTGAGATTTCTCTAGATGCCGTGGTGGGGAGGGGCTAAGAAGTTATTTTTATTCGAACGAACACGAGTGCGTTAAAACAATTGTACAAAATTCCGGTTAATTTTACGTTTATTTATAGGTCTCCGAATAAGCACCAAAAAGATCACAGACACGCTGACCGCGTTTCCAAATAATAAATTAGAAAATTCTTCGAACGTTTTCAATACGCGTCTCAAATCGGTAATATTTATTATTTTACGTTTAAAGACGAAAATTACTAATAAAAATACCGTTTCGGACGTGACGCGTGAAATGTGTTTTGAAACGATAAAATTGACGACGATTACGTTGTACGCGATGAAATACGAAAAATAAAAGTTTCAACATTTCACAAGTGATACGCGTCCGAATTTTTTACTCAGAAACCTATGGTTATGTCTGATAACGAATAAACGATAAAAGAAGCGAGTACAAGTAATTTGTTATATTAATTTCAATTACGAGTCGATTATGACAGAAACAAGTTATTTAAAATGACTGCAGTAAACGCAGAGTGGTATTAAAATTCAAGTCGTACATTTTCGGAATATTTTTTAAAAATCAAAACGCGCTCGGAATTTAATAGAAAATATTATATTTTAAACGAACCAAGTCCTAATGAGCTAATGCACGAATAAAAAAGAAATTACTAAATATATTTATCGTGAATAGTAAAGTACGTTAATTTTTCACGAAATTTCGAAAAACTACCCGAACAATTAGAAATTTGGAAAATAATTTCTAAAAAATTAATTGCGGTCTTTTATCGTTGTATAATTTCTAATCCACGGTATATTACGTATTTGACCACTTAAAAACGAAAATTGACGACGAAACGAGATTTAAATTAAAAACCGAGTATCGTTTCAAAATCCGTATTGGCCTCCCTTTTCTCATAACCTAAAGCCGTTTCTATTAAAGGGCTAGTCTGGTAATTAATTTTGAAAAAAATCGATTTTTGGATTATATTTTTTTTTCACGTCGCTTATATATGTAGAAATATAGTAGAGATTTTTAGAAAAACTCCCGAGGTAAAAGATAAACTAGAATGAGCCTAAACGTGAAGCGCTGCACTGAGCATGTCATAGCCCGTAGTTGCATGAGATGCTTGCCCACTCTTTCTTTCGGAAATTTGCCATACTGCAACTTCTTACCATTGTTTCACGTGTCTATCTACAGCGCGACCAATCTTGTTTTAGCTTAGCCAAGACTGTTTTAACGAACATTTGATTTCAAACAAGAAAAACTTTGAACTCATTTTTCTAAAGACAATATTTTTTGACTTCGTGCCATTGATTACAAAAATAAAAACTGATCCGATTAACTTGAAATTTTAAGGACATCTTCTAAACATATATGATTATCGAATAAACTACGATATTTTTTTACTAATATTTATGATTTTTATAAATAAATTAGGTTGAAAAAAGTGAAATTTTTTTCAAAACGCCATTGTTTTGTTTGTTATTGACGACATTTTTTTTTCCCGTTGTTCATTCGATAGCGACATATATCTAGTTTCTAAATCCGTTTGAATTGTTACTTACAGAGGAGATGAAATGGTGTAATCAATGGCACCATAAAAAAGAGCGCCGTTTTCACCGGCCAATTTTCAGTTACAAAGAAAAAATATGTGTATTTATATATTTTCGGTACATTAAAACGTCTACTTTAATACATAAAAAAATCATAACTTTAAAACGGTTTCTTCTATGAAATAAAAATACACATTTTTAACAGACTTAAATACTGTCGATTATTTTGTTTCGGAGAGCCGTCATAAATATTAAATACAATTTACGTACGAATTATGAACGTTCAAATATTCGGTTTTTCACGCAACCACTACTGCACGCGAGTATACTTAGTAACCTATCCGTCATGTATCCCGAAGTGAATATAAAACAAAAAATATTTTGTATTAGTTATACGATACATATAATAAACGACCTTATGTTTATTAATAATAATAATAGGTACATTTTGCGCGTAACGTATTAATTAATATAAATATTTATAAAATACCGCTCGACGGAATAAATAAAACGTTTCCGGTCATTTTCGGTACCTTTGAAAATCGGCGTCATTCGATTCCTTTTCCGGCGCAAGTAAATACAATTTCAAACGCGCTGTCCGCCCGCTCTATGACGATAAGCGATATAGTTTTGTAGCGACGGCCGTAATATCGCGGACGCGTAGTAAAATAACGGGCGCTCCGGTAATTAAGTAACGAGTTTATAATCTAATCTAGAGAATTTACCAAAAAAAAAAATTCATGGTCCCGATGTTTGAGTCGCGTTATCGAGGAACTATTAAAACAAGTAACTCGGTAACGACGGGAAATTATTTTTAACCGCACAAATCTCGGCTTTACGAACGATTTATTATAAGTACGTTTAATTTACGACATAGTATTATATTAATTGTATAATCGTGTCGACGATTCAACTATTTGTAATCGCAATACGAACGACTTTATTTCGATTCGGCGGTTAGAATAACGATCAAATTTTAGTTTTACGATATAGATATAAATAAATATATATATATAATATTTCTACGCGATGGATATACTTATAAATGTAATACGTTTTTGTTTTCAATCGCGACGCGAAGTATTAATTTCGTTCGTCGACTTATTGAATATTTCGCCGAACAAATTGTTATTTACGAAAAACCGAAAACGTCTAGTGAATTTAAATAGTACGGACGACGGGAGGGGATGGCGAGAGGGTGAAACTGGACGCTTGTGCTCGCTTAGTGGCCGATTGAACGAATGTTTATTTCGGTCAACCACAACGCAACTAGCTGTTGCGCGCGTGTATGTTTATTTTACTTTACCTATTGAGTTACGAACGGTAGTTTAAAAATAATATTACTGGCCCGCTAAATACTCGTTAAGATCGTGTTGAAATAGTACGACTATTTTTTCCGCGGTTCCAGACTTTGTTCGTTCGCGGTGTGTACGTACGGTGGTACGCCTAATCATTTGATTAATTGCGTCACGCGAAGGGATTCGAGGAAATAACGAGCCCACTGGAACGGCCCAATTTATATTCGTTTCACTTTTTCGAGTTGCCGCGTTGTACAACGAAACAGGATTTAACAGGTTGCTTAACGGTGGAAATAGGAGTGAACTCTACGGTTCGTCTCGTTGTTAAAATATTAGCCTCCCTGAAACGATTTCCGTTCGTGTAAATACCAGTCAGACAATGGTTATAAGTCTCGGAGCCTTCGGTCTAACAAGTTACACTCTGTAAAATATACGCGTTAATGATAAATTCATAGGTATTGTTTCTTTTTTTACATTTGCGAAGGGCCGCCGTTCGTTTTGCGACGACGCGTTTTAATTATTTTCTCGGCGAATACGTTTTCGTACACCACGAACGATCCGATTTTGAAATTCGACCCTATTTTATGACGGGAAACCGTTTCTAGTCCGGGTCGGATTCCGATTTTCTCAATAGTCTAGTTAAACCTACGGAAAAACTACGTACCGACAAATCACGAAAATACCGTAGACACGTACGATTCTCATCAACGAAATTTCGTTCGTATTTTTATTAATAAAATGTCGAAACGCTCGTAATCTATTTTAATAATTTACGCGTTTCAAGAATACGATCGATATATTATTTCGATATTTTGTGTTTTAAAAATCATTGAGACGCTAACATCGACGACGGAATCTCAAAAATGAAATACGAGATTTATCACAAACGGTTAGATTCGTAGTTTTTTAATTCGAATTTCGCGTTAATTCGACGAGTCGCGGAAAGGGGCGACATTTTTACCACGGTAATAAACTGCCCTCGAGTCCGATCATTCAAAAACCGTCTTCCGTCGTCCACAGAACCGCTCTTTTTGAGTTTGCCGAACCCGGAGGGAGACCACTTTACAAGGCCCTCCCTCATTTTACCGTTTCGCATTTGCGCTTTCCTCCATCACCGCCACTTTTCCGTCTAAGATTGAACATCTTTCTTTTAGGTAAATATTTACAAGATAAATTTAAAAGCGGCGGATAAATGGATGAACAGACGCGATTGTATATTTATTGGGTAATAATTGGATATCGCGAAATAGGGGGAAAAGGGCGTAAATACGCGACCGACGTATTACGTTTAAACTATTTAAAACAAAACCCGTGGATTATGGTCGCGCTATTATTTCGGCGCTGGAAGCGACGCTTAACGTAATTAACGGATATGTGATGGCGTCTCAGCTTGGAGTACGGTCTGAGCTTTCAGTACGACGATTGTCCACGCCCAAAACGAACGCGCGAACAATACTGTAATTTTGCGATCGTGTCACGATCGGTGTTTTTCGTTCGTTAATTGGGAGCGAATGATAGTAGCTGGACCATCGAGAAACGTGCGCAGCAAAGTACCGTCTAGATACGATTTACGTAGTACGGGAACGCGACACGTTCCGAGTTAGCGCACTCGCACAACGCGTTCGCGGCCAAAGTCGAAAAATAAAAACCACCGCTCGTTGTCCGTTTGGTCCGGGACGTAAACCGAACGTATTCCGGCGAAACGGGTAAAGACGTCGGGCGATTCTGATTTTCGCTCAAACACGGACGCCACGACGACGGGCGAGGCCCGTAGACGATCGTCGGTCGACAACCCGGTCGGATCGCGTCGTTATGTTCGCCATCCACGAAACGAACGTCCGACGAAATAAAATCGTCCGTTTTTGGGGACGCCTTAGGTTTTTAACAACAGTGTGGGGGGGAGCCCCGTTGGACATACCCGCCGTTTGTCGTGTTTCGCGTTGTTGTAGTAGTCGTCGTCGTAGGCAATGCGTCCGCTACGACGACGACCGACCCACCGACCGGCCGAATAATAAACGGACGAGCGCGAACAACAGCGCCGGCTTTTGTTACGTCGCCGCCGCCGCCGCCGGGTTCGACGACCTCCGGGGCTACGGTCGGTCGCCGTCGCGTTCGGCTCCGTACGCGGTCGTCATCGACGGCCCGTTGATGTAGCCGCCGCTGTAGTGCACGCGCGCGTTTCTTCCCGAGTTCGTTGACCCCGTCGGCCGCTGCACGCGCCGCCACGCACGCACGGCACGCCGTGGCACGCCACCACACGCACTCACAGGTAAACCGGCGCGGGATACTCCGCGTCGTCGTCGGTGGCGACGACGGCGCGTTATCGATTTCGGTAATTTCGGCGATTATTTTCCACTCTCTCACTCACTTACACACGCCCGGTGGTTCGTCTTTTCCCGACAACGGCCAATTATTTTTGTTTTTTCACCTCTCACCCACTACTCAAATTCGTCCGTCGGACGGCCGAACAACGGTTCTCGGGATTTATTTACCGGATACGGCACGCGCCTAGACGGAACCGAAAACGTCTCGATCGCCAAGTATATTATTTTTCGTTCGTCCGACTATAGTAGACGTTCACGCACGGGTCCGGACAAATGTAAACGTCCGCTCGCGTTTATATAAATACTTCGGGCGGCTCAATAACGCGTTTCGAAAATTGTTTCACCGATTCGTCGAACAATATTTACGTTATACGGAGCGTTTTTTGGAATTTCGTACAACGCGTTTCACTATTCGTGCCGCGCAAGGCGCGTCGTAGTGCGCACGATCGTAGGTCTCCACCCGAACGTGTATACACAGAGCTCCAGGTATACGAATCGTAGCGTGATGGCACAACGGACGGTTGCCTAACCGCGACATATACACCGTGCGACGCGGAAACGGTTTATTTCGGTCGTTTTGACGTTCGCGTACATTTTCGTCTGTGGTGTAGACGTGTTTAGTCGGTATAACTACTAAATACGACCGAACACTATTCCGGAACAATAAAACGGTCTTTAGGGAATATCCGTTTCCCGAAATAGACCGACGTATCCAAATTATACAAATTTATAGTAACTCGGGCGAAGAAAATTCCTTCAGTCGGTCGGTGGTTACGATTCCGATTAGTTCAGCGGGCACGTGAACGTGGGCCCTTAGGTGTGTTACGAAACGACACGCGCGTAGCGTTGTACGTCGAAAACGTATTTGGAGAATAATTGTCGTTTAAGTATTCGCAAAGTATCGTCTATTTTTACCGTCGGTTTTCAAATGTGTTTTATAATGCGTTTCCCGCGTCTTACCTATAATCCGAAAATAAACGTCTAAAAATTTAACAATTATACGCGCGCGGTACAGCGTATTATACCGTTGGCAACTAGAATACTAGTCGATTACTGGTTCTTAAAAGTATTTCGAATACGATTTTAATAACTTTGGAAGACTTCTTTACTTTGTCCGTGACCTGTATCATTTATCATCGATAGATTGCACGATGACTCTCGTCCAATCTGAACGCGTAGAAATTGCGATTATCGTAAACGATAATATCCAAACACATTACGCGAATCGCGTCGTTAAATATTAAAGAAATCCGTAAGGTTAGGATACATTTGTTTTTACTGCAAGAAACATTCGACTTGTTTGAACAATTATTCGATACTGGAAAATTAAAAAGTATTTATTGTAATATTTTTACCGAATACTTTACAGCACTATATATATATATAGTGTATAAGTACGTACGTCCTTAGTATAGCGTCCACTATTTACAATTGGTTTTACATTCAAAACACGTCAGTGCCAAAACTATACGCTGACGTTTTTTGATTTTCGTGTAAACATTCGGGACGATTCGGATTTTTCGCGTAGTCTTTTTTTAATTCGTCACGATAGCGATTAGTTTAAAAACGAAAAAATTCGTTACAATATCACGGAAACGGACATTTGATACCATTATGTGTTACGACGACGACAGTAAATATATTATATCATTAGCGGAACAACGTATATACAAAGGCGGAATTCCACGTCGAGAGTCTAGTCGTATCGAGGCAATGAATATTTTTTTACCGAGATTTTTGCGCCGCCAACAACGCCGTTAGTAAATAAAAAAAAAAAAAAATCGGCGGTGTCATATGCGCATGAACAACTCGCTGTAAATTGTGCGCCGACAAATTCCTAATGGTACTGTTTGTTGTTACGCGATCGCGTCAGCGATGATTTGCATTTTACGACGCGGAGTATTATCCGATAATAGTATAAGTGACGCAAAAGGGCCGACGGATAGATACGAAAGTTTTTATCCGGCAAAACGAGCCGGACGAATAAAGACATTTTGACGTCTTCTGAGTTTCGATAACTTGCCATAGCGTTTTTTTGTTTTTTGATTACGTATTTCCCAGACGTATTAACGGTACCACGCTAATTTCTTACGTTATTAATAACGGCAGACATTCGCCAAACTAATTACCAGCTATTTTAATAAACGCTACGTCTCGGACACGGCTAAATGATCTCGTAATGATACCGATAGAGAACGAACGCGCCGGTATTGTAAGTCATTGATCCGAAATTACCAAATCTACGTATTTTCGTATTTAGTAGGTATCCTCTATTAGGATCTCCAAATGCGTAATCCACGAGCCTCGTAGGTCGTAATTTCGCTGCTAACTACGAAATATAAACCGCGGCGTTATATTTCTATTTGTTTGTTCGGATAATACGAATAATAAATTCAAACGTATTTCGCGTAATTTCGGGGAAGGGTTGATAAGGAATAGGTAGGCAAGGCTCTTGGCGTGACAACTCCGACGCGTCGTCGTGGCCACAGGAGGAGGTAGTGGCTAGGCCGCTAAATCGGGGACGAAAGATTATTTTATATTCTTTTTTATTTTTTCGTAAAGGAATATGTAAATGGCTGCCTCGTGGCAAGGGATTGTCCTGTCACCGCGCACCATTCACGCGATAGTTTTTTAAGAAGTGTTAATTTTTAAGAACTATTGTTAACTAGATTTGATGTACGAGTGGACGAGGTAAAGCAACGTGGGGATAGCTCGCGTTGCTCGCCCTTCTCATTAAGGATGATCGGATTGTAGATCAAATTTCGTAAAAAATTTTGTATTTGCAATGAACGATGGCGACTCACTGGTCCGGAGTACTGCCTTCAGGCATTCCGGGCCAGTGAGAGTATTGCCGAAAATATATCGGAAAAATAAAAGGGATAGGTAGGTTGCAAGCCTTCCTAGCAGCCACTCCACTCCGTCCCTCCGGGTTTCGACGCCGATATGATACGACGAAAAACGAAAAACCGTCGGGCCATTCATCGATTAAGACTGCACGTGCAATATACCGTCGAGTACGCGCGCGCGCGCTCCGACATACGATATTACGGGGTGTCATATCGACCCTTTCGACGGGGCGCGTTTTTCGTGCGTTTTTACCGGCGTTTATATTGAAATACATAACGCGCGTGGTCGTCGCGATCGTCGACACGAAATAAATATATTAAATCGGAGAATTCGGATAACAACATTATTTAGTTCGGTGGTCGTCGTCTGGCGGCGTCTCCCCCTCCCCGCTTTCCCCATCCGACGGCGGTGGCCCGATGCGCGTGAAGAGATTTTCTTACATACAAGCGCGTACACACACACACACACACACACACACACACACACACACACGCACGCACATATATATATATATACACATGCGCGCGCGTACAATTTCGAAAACGCATTTCGTCGGTTGATGACGGCGTGTCGGTCGGGAAGAAGTAGCGGTGCCGCGTGCGGTTGCCTTCTGGAAATATTTACAGGTCAACGACATCGGGCCGAGATAAAACGAGCCGTACTCGGCGCGCATCGGTCATAGACGGAACGCACAGTAGCCAGTAGCAGCGACGACTGTCTCTCCTCTACGGAGGTAAAAAAAAAAACTCACACAAACATAAATAATAAGCGAACCGCGATTTCGTCGCTCGCCGTCGTGGTTGAGAACGAGCCTCGGGAAATTGGGGGCGAGGGGGAGCGCGACCTTAAATCATAAATCCGACGCGCCGAACGACGTTTATAAGTGTTCTGGCGACCTGGATAGGTGTCCCCGGAACTGCGCGCGAAACCGATCACGATTGTTTACATACGTGTAGCGGCGCCTAAAGATGTACTCGGATTTCACGCCAAACGTGAAACGAACCGCTGTTTTACGTGCAGGGCCTATAGAGTTTCTAATCAAATTCAGCGCGATGAACAATATACCGCGTGTACACGCGCGTTGTCGAGATAAACCGAAAACGGAATTCGCGCTCGCCAATACTATTTATTCATATTCGTATATAGTATACATGTATGTTCGTATATAGCTACGGGATTGACATACGCTTAGGTTACGACGAGCGAGGAGTCTCTTAATTTTATAACGACGCGATTTTTTCGGTCTGTGGAAAGAAAAATTTTTTTGGTGTGGAAAGAATGCCCGGTAGATCTTAACGTGTTTCACTTTCCGGCAACGAGTTATACTTTTTATACGTGCGTGTATTTTCGGTATTTTATTTGTCGCGTTCTTAAATTTTTGTGACAGTTCCCGTAAACGTAACGAATATCGACCCGAAAATGGTAAAAATAAAACCGATAAATTTGTCGTCTTATTCGTTTATAGGCGCGAACGATTTTCGTATATTTTGAAAATTCTAAACGTAATCAAAATGTTACGGTTCGAGTGGGACACTCGGACAAAGATTTAGAGAATCGTATTATCATATCGAATTTGAAAGCAACGACCGATCGTCGTATTCGAAAAATGTATCCGAGCGACTTTAGTAATACATTATTATTAACGAATATGATAAATATCGTTAATATATATATAAACACGAGGTGCGTTCAAAAAGTAACGGACAATTTTTTAATTTCGTGGGTTTGAAGAGTCCGTTTGTAAAAATTATTTTTTATTCTGACGGCATACATGCCCCAGATGTATGATAACATTTTCAACTTGTTTACTTTTTAAGTGGCAGCCACTAAGGTTAGATGTGTTTTTATGAGCTCGGCGATTTTTGTTTGTTAGAAAAAACGGATCAAAGGATTTGTATTAAGTTTTGCGTAAAAACGAAATAAATTGTAACAAAGTGTGTGAAATGTTAACAAAAGCCTATGATGAGCTTGCTACGAGTAAAACAAGGGTTTACGAGTGGTAGAAGCGTTTCCACGATGGCCGTAAAGACGTTGTAGATGACGGACGCCCCGGACTGCCCAGCACATCAACAACCGATGAAAATGTAGAAAAAGTAAAAGAAATGGTTATCGCCGAATCATAGTCAGAGAAGTTGATGCTGGCATATCAATTGGCTCATGTCGTGAAATTTTTACGGTTGGTTTGTGTATGAAACGCGTGGCAGCGAGATTTGTTCCAAAATTGTTGAATTTCGAACAAAAACTGTAGCGAATGGAAGTTTGTATTACATTTTGAGTTTTTAAAGAATATGAAAACCGTTTACGTTTGAAACGAATACGTTAGCAATTTGACGGGGTTTATTGTTACGCTTAAGAAAACTACTGGCCGAATCGAAAAAACCGCAAAGAAAAATCGTAAATAGATATAATTCGCCGTCAGAACGTAATCCGAACATACCGTTTACGCGACAAAGTACAGACAAAAAGAAGAAACACGTCGTTGTACAATTCTAAACATTTTTCGTTTCGTTCAAAATCCACTAAATTATTCCCAGGTTAAAATGAACCGACGAGTTAATACAATTATTACGCCACCCGTGTTGGCGCTTATAATAAATAAAATCAACGACGTGGGTTATATTGATTATTTTCGATAACGTTCTATGTTTTCTTAATTCGTTTAAACTTTTTTCTACCGACAGTTATATAATATTAATAGGCGAGCATACGATACGTATTATGTAAAACGTAAAATTATATACGAAACGCGCGCTAAACTTTTAATCCGACTATTTTTAAACCGCCTCCTTCTATTACATAATTTGATAACAGGAAATTGAATAACGGTTATATCGATTCCGGTGCAATTATGGACATCCACAAATCGATCCGTACGATCGCTTTATTAAGTTTGTGATCGTATACACGTATGTGTATGTGTGTGTGTGTGTGTATTATAAAATAAACGATAATCTATTATTTTTGAAATAATCGTTAAGACGAGTCGCGTTATCGGCCGCGTCCAAAATAAATAAACGAGTTAAAGTAGACGAAAAATGTATTCCGTACGTAAAACGTCTCGGTTCTCGCGTAGATCTATTATAAACGTCGAATTTGATTTCGAAACCAGTTCGAATTAACGATCAATACATTGGTATATATCGTTGCCTCCGATAAGGATAATTTTGCTAATAACGTATCGTAAACTGGGAACAATAAACGTTTGGAACTAGTTTCGAGAGAAAATTCCGTTTCGATTTGAAATCAATTTTCACCGCGATATTAAAAAAGACTCAAGGGTCACGAAGACTATTACTATAGAACATAATAACACGTACAAAACGAATATTATTTCGTACCGAATTTCGACCCGATAATGTTCTTCCGCCTTCATTAATCGAAAACGAATTCGAACGATTCGTCGAAAAATGTGATTATTATCTATAATTCTACACGACGCTATAGAAGTGATTTAAAGTTTCAAATAGTTTAGACCAGACGTACAACGCGGTTGTACGATATATAAATTAGAAAATATAAGCGTTTAGTAATTCTTCTCATGACTCAAATCATTCCAGTCCAGTACGGTGACTCATTTTTTCAACAATGCCTTCATGGTCTGTTGCGCCGGTTAAAAAATAACTGTACACGCGTTTTTCACATACTCATATATATATATATATACTCCATACTCCGAATATTTCTATATAATTTGTGTGCGTGCGTGTATATGTGGAAACAAAACAACAGAATAGATTTATTATATAAAAACATACGTCGATGTATATTATAAACCGAGTTCCGTGTATATATTATTGAAATCTACAATTTTTCAACGATTTCATTTTTTACAAATCGATCGATTGTTTTATATATATTGAAACGATATCCGTTAAAGAGTATTAATTTAGAGATTTATCCATAGACCGTTAAGCAATGGCGTACTTAGACCTAAATTTCGGGGAGGGGGTTATTTTTTAAATAAATAAATCGGATAACTCTAACGAAACAAGATACGTTATAAACTTTAATAGTTTATTCGTTTTAAACGAACACGTTTTATTACAACACGTATCGAAGTTTTTCGTTATTATTGGCTAAAAATCTACGTCTAGTAAGAAATTAATTTTACCTAAAATTTTCGTAGGAGGGAGTTTTATCCCCAAAAACCTTCCTCGTTAGTAGGCCACTGCCGTTAAGTTCACTTATTTAATTAAACGTTTTTTTTTTTAAATTAACTAATTTAATTATTAAGCCGATCAAATTAACTAAACTTTATTACAAATTACGTATTAAAAAAATACGAACGCGTAAAGTACTCTTTCCAATTATTTCCAATTTGTTTTGAAACATTAAAAACTTTCGATCGAGTCAATTGATAAAATTGATGGGAACGATATATATATATGAGAGAAAACAAATGCGTGTTTGTAACGATATTATTATCAAAATGGCAATCAGATGACACAACACGACGTGTAATTTGTATTTTTTTAACGTATAAAAAAAAAACGGAAAATATATAGGTACTCGTTTTTTGTTTCTGAATGAACGGATAGACAATATTTTTTCGGATATTTACCGGGTATACGGCGGCGTTACGTGTACGTACACGCACGTAAATACCGTACGTTTTAACCAAATTAGTGGCGACCGAATTTGCATAAGTACGAAAATTCGTGTCGGACACGCGTCTGTCATTCGCGGGCGATTATTTTTTTCCATTTTTGTTTATCGCCGCGTGAACGCGATAAAAATATTGAACCCCATTTTGAATAATTAAAAAAATATAACGGTCGAAAACGCCGTCTACGCGCGTAATTATTTTCGCACGGTTATGCACCGTAACACTTACAGGACCCGGCCAACCAACCTAAAACCTGGGAATCTTTCGAACGTGAACCGATCCTGAAGAAACGTATATATCGCTAAGACGAAAATGGAACGATTTACAAAGAACGTACGGATCGTCTTTTACGTGCAACGTCTCGATAACAGCGATAAATGAACGTATTCGTTCACAGAAAGTACATTTTGTCGAACAATATAACGGCTCCACACTCGGTGTACAGTAACAGATAACGGTCGAATAAT
The DNA here is from genome assembly GCA_025469175.1 of Geopemphigus sp. TES_GeoC_2020. Taxonomy (NCBI): domain Eukaryota; kingdom Metazoa; phylum Arthropoda; class Insecta; order Hemiptera; family Aphididae; genus Geopemphigus; species Geopemphigus sp. TES_GeoC_2020. Next base: position 26,831 of record JAIPRN010002194.1, read on the forward strand.
TAATAATAATAATAAATAAACGCGAACAGCGCGTTTTCCGAATTAACAGTTTTCGGCGAGACAACGCGGAATCGCCAGGACCACGCGCGTCCTATTCGTACAACTGAACAAACGAAACGGTAAATAGTCACTTTACTGTAACGCATTAATTGTGTCGTCCGATCGTTTATTTAAGGGCATTCTATACGCCGGTGGTTGTTAACGGGCCACAATCATTTACCGACTGTTCAGAAAACTATTCGCTTACGTCGATTACGTTTTCGAAATTCGATTTGATTACGAAATGTCCGTTTTTAGCCCCGACGGTCCGAACGTGGAACTCGGTCCGGCGGCACGAACCTACGTTTTGGTTCGCGTTTTTAGTTTTATTTCAACTAGTCGTTTTTTCGTCCGTTTTTTTTCGACCGGACACATGTGATCGTCGTCGTCAATCATTATTCCTATCTGCGGACATTCTCGTTCGAGTCGATAACACGTTGTTTAGATTAATATAATACGCGTAAACAATACGAATATAATATCGTTATATTATTAAATCGTACGTTTCCACCGAACAATGGAGTACGTACACGTTATACGCGACGCGCCATTGTTTATCGTGTACGGGGCCACCGGACGAGTGATTAATTAACGACGTAATTAACGGCAACTAACGAAACGTAAGTTTTAACGTTCGTTCGGAATATTAATAACGCGCGTTCGTTCGTCAACAAACGGCGCGCGTGAACTTTTTCGAGGCTATCCAAGAGCGCGTCTCTCGGGCGTGTTGATTATAAAAAACGAAAAAACCGCACGAGGAAACATACGTGGCGCGGAGCGATAAAACCCGACAGTAACCGACGTCCCGGCGAACGCGCGTCGGACTTCGAAACGAAAGGGAACGAAAAAAAAAAAAAGGTTAACAGGAAACGGTACGTCACGCGGTCTAAACTCTGAATATTATCCCCGGCCGAGCGTTCGGTTCGTTAATAACGTTATTACGTATTATGTAGATTTTTAGGACTCTACGAAATTCGGTTGGCCGCGTTTTGAACGTTCCTCCGCGGTTAAATAACGCGGTTCGACCACCGAATACGACGTGGCCGCCGCCGATACAATAGTAATAGCGTTTTAATTGACCCGAATACGTTCGGGACGAAGCGTCCGTTTCCGGTCGCACGGCGTTTAATAAGAAATAAATTACGGGCCGATCTGACGAAAAATACGTCGCGTTATCCGCGGCGAACGGCCGAAATTGGTACCGACGACCGTGGCGGAATGCCCCGACGACTGTTGTCGAAACTGTGTCCGCGAGCAGTTGCCCGCCGAAATACGCGCGCGTATGCGGGCGAACGAATATCTACGAACGAAACGGGCGCGCTACGCCGCACGGAAACGCTCGTTGATCGCCATACAAAATTACGCGATTGCAAAACGTCCCGATTACGACGAGTTATCGTCAAGTGTCCGACGAATTTCGCTCTCGAGTACGTTTTGTACGACACCGTAGAGTTAAACGTAAAATGGCCAGTTCGATCGAGGCACGAGTGGAAACACAATCGGACGTTCCAATGGAAACACAATTACGTGTGGATTAATTGCGTCTTACGAAAACCGTGTAAAGGCGTTTGTTTTTCAAACGGAAGGAGGAAAACGCGACGCGAACAAATATTACAAACGGCGCGACGAGTTAGGCGTACAGAAGAGACTAGCGCGAAATAGTTTGTCGCGAAGCCAGTTTCCCGGTACATTCGGACCAGCTGGAAACCGCCGAAACGACGACGTTACCGCGAACCGTAACGAATACGTACATTTCTATTCGCTAACGTGTAGCTCGTAAAATTCGTAATACATTCCCGACGTTTCGCCCGGGGTGCTTCCGACGCGGATGACGATTACTCGTCGACGGTTGGCTCGTCCGGAGAAATTATTACAAAATTTACCCGATTAATTGTATAAAACGTCCTACACACGGACGAAATTCCGATAGATTATAGCTATGGGTAATTTATTTGAAGTCGCGTAAACGCTCGCGTTTATCAGGTTTTTGTATGTTAGCGAAATCCGTTCATTTTACAACCGCCGTACGCGTATAACACGTTTTATAAATTGTCTAGTAAATTATACATACACGGTTGTGTACATACGATTCGCCGATGCGAATAGGCTTATAGTTTTTCGTGAAAATAGATTTCGGCTAACGAAATTATTGTCTTTTCAATATCGGTATACGAAAATTGCCGCGACTACGAACGCACGAATTGCACGGCCAAGTGTGTTATCCGTCGGCCGCGCACGTCGCGTTGCTATTTTCAAATAGGACGCGAATGCGTCAATAAGCCGTGCGCTCCAGCAGTTGTCGTCCCAATATTATTCTACCCGTCGGTCGGACGAAGTTTACCGTGACGTCGCGCGGATCTGGAGAGATCCGCCCGCCGTATCGCGCGTTCTTCTAGCGGCCGTTAAGGCGCGAGAGAGACGCGCGCCGGCGCGTTACTCTTTTGTTATACGCGCGGAGCAACAGGTATGGGTCCTTGGGGACCTAGATCCCCTTCTCCCAAACCGCATCGAAAGCCGAGAAATATTTGTAAAAATCGTCGTAACTATTATTCGACGTCGCGACAATTGTCTCTAGAAACATAATTAACGAAACGAATAATGACGGATTGTCGTTAACCGTTGTGGATAATATTATTTTAATTTACGCGTTTTCCACAAACGGATCATCGCTCACGATAATTATTATGTACGTTATACTAATAACGTGTATGTGCATTGTGCTTCCAATAATCGATATAGTATCGTATTTCGTTTCTTTATTAACCGATTGGTTAGCTTAATGTATTTTCGTGCGCGCGCGCTCGTGTGAGTGCGTGCGCCTGTGTATGTTTGACGTCTATTCATTTTCCACGTCTAGTCAACTTGAATATTACCACCGTAAGAAAAATGTACGCTTCGAACAACAGGCGAACGTACACGCGTGAAGTATATTATTAGAAATATTTTCTGGACCGCCTACCGTAAAAATTTTCCAAATCTCCCGTTGGCAGCAGACACACACGCAACGCTCGCGTTTCGTTGCCACACCCGGCCTCCGTTTGTACTTTTCGTTTTCCGCGTACGGTCAACACGCTCTTGTTATTAGTGCGTACGTTAATACCGATGGCGGCGGCGGCGCCGTCAAGGAAGAAAATTACGAAAAGCGACGAGTTGGGCGGGTGTGGGCGAAAATTAGGCGAACTTTATTTTCGTCGTTTTCCGTTTTCTCCAAAACGTCGTTTAGTTGGCTAATTTCGGGGGAGGGGGGAAACGAAAAATTAGTCGTACACAAATCTTAATTTCGGTCGGCTAATACTCGTCGACTTAATATCAAAGCACGGTAAACGCAAATTATCGTATATAACGTCGCGCGTCGACGTTTATTTCTTTTGTTCTAAATCATCTCGAATACCGAGTTGTGTATCTGGTTATCGTTTATTTAAAAATAATATACGAATTTATCGGAACATAATGAGGACACTTTTCGATAATAATAATAATAATTAACCGTTCGCGATTTCAACGGACATTTTCTGTTTCTTCTAATTCCGTCATCTGCAAAATCGTCAACGACGTTTTTATATTTATTTATATAAATTTAATAAAACCTTTGTTGAATATGATTTAAAAACGTACTTACGGAGTTAACGAAGTTGTTTCGGTAAATACGGCGTATTGAAACAACAATAAATTGTACGCCGGATATCGCCAACGTGACAGACGGTGTGTACGAAATAAAACGATCCACTTAGTTTACGGTTTATAGTAATAACGGAAATTGTACGGAACCTTCTCGTTTTTGACAATTTACGGGTTTCCGCTCGTGTAACGTAGTAGCCATTTACGTAGAAAAACCGATTCGCGTTTAATTCGGAACCAAACACCGTCGTCCGTATTGAAATTTAGCGTTACAGAGAAACGTCGCGTTGTTGTTCGGTATTTATTTCGTTCCCCGTTTACATAGTAACACCGTAACGCGGCGCCGGTGGTGGCAAAAAGCGAGAAAAAGTACGTCTCGCGTACGACGATTTGTATAAAAATTTAACAGGTCGGCGGGCGCTTTTAGTGTATCAGACGAGTGGCTTAGACACAGACGATATTATCGAGAGCGGCGTTAAACAATAAATCGTCGTGTTCAAAATACGGGCGGAGCTGGTAAGAAAAAAGCGCGTAATAATCATTAACGAAAATACCGTTAAATAATGTACGCGTTACGTACGCCGAAGTTGGTTTTGTACGAAAACGTGTATCGAAGAATACGAAAATCTCGTTCACGTCCGAAATGTCGGAAATGTAACCGGTTTCTTTGTTCGAAATTTTCGCGTCGTTTTCGTGTTGCGTGTAGGAGAGAAAGAAAGAAAGAAAGAAAGAAAGAAAGAGAGAGAGAGAGAGAGTGAGAGAGTGAGAGAGAGAGAGAGAAAGAAAGAAAGAAAGAAAGAAAGAAAGAGAGAGAGAGAGAGAGTGAGAGAGAGACTACCGAAAAAATCGTAAACCGCGTCAAACAACGACGTGTACTACCGGCCACCAGACACAGTTCGTTACCCCGTAAACGTAACCTATGTCGAGATCGTCCAAAGCACTCGTTCGGCACGGTAAACGGACAAATCGAAAAACGAAAAACGCTCGGTCGTAAAAACCAATACGTTGTGTAATCCGAGTGGTGTCGAAATTATCGAAACTTCGCGCCCCCTCCCATATTCCCCTATTCCCCGGTCGCCGAACAATCGCGCCATTTGAAGAACACTACGCGCACGTACGCGAGTTTATTACCGTCATTACGATTCGCCTTCCGTTCTCCTCGACGCCCGTATGTGTACGTACGGTCTGGTCATCGGTCCCGGTCTCACGCACAACCGCACGCACACCGTACGGCGCGACGGAAGGAAAGAAGAAAAAAAATTACGTCCTACAGAGTGAAAGATACGTTATGTGTATACGTTCTCGCGCTGGCATGTGTGTGTGTGTGTGTGTGTACAGCAGAGTATGTGTGTGAGAGAGAGAGAGAGAGCTAGAGAACCGTATAATGAGATTAAACGTGCGTGCTAGGAGAGTATGTGTACACACCGAGTACTCGGAACGACGACGGCAATGTCCGGGAGAAGTGAAAGGACGTTGTCCGGTCATAGACCTCTCTCGCGCGCACGCGGTATAATCGGTTCGGGATGTGTACACGTACGCGCGCGGAGCGTACACACGGCCGCGATATTATTATACGAGGTGTTGTTTGGCGGAGGGGCGGTCAGTGGTGGTAGTGGTGGCGGCGATGATGAAGAATGTGCGTGCGTGTGTAGTGGTGGGAAAGAACGGTGTTAGTGAACGGCCGGAGGGGGTGTGCCGAACGGGTTACAGGCGCGTAGGCCATTGCGCCGGACGGACTTAATGCGCGCCGATAATATTCCGTCGGCCGGGTTTCTATTTCTTTTCTTTCTCTTCTATTCCGTTCGTCGCCGTTGTCGTACGTTCCCTTTTTCTATTTACAATTATTTTCTTCGTCCCGCGCGCGCGCGCGGGAACGGTAAACAGCGTTTAAAGATCCGACGAACGCGATATTACGCGGCACCGGCGTACGAGGGTGCGACGAGAAAGGAAGTGGAGGTGTGGACGGACGGTGCCACTCCTCCTCGACGGGAAAAACGGGCTGACGAATTACGGAAATTCGTAAACGCGATTTCGCGTAGTCGTTTTTTTTTTTGTTTCGTTTGTTCGCCGACATCTCTGTGATCAGCGACGTCGTCGCCGAACACACGACCCGAGCCACGGCGGCGTTGCCGACGAATTCCCGTGACGATATAAGCGGTGTTCGTTTTTCCGTCACTCTTCGTCGTTTTCCATTGTACGTTATAATCGAGCTCGTGTAATTTGCTCATATTATCGGAGAGGAAACAATACCGAAAGTTCTGTTACCGTTCGACCGCCGACGTCGTCGAACGACGGGCGATTTATTATTATTATTATTATTATTGTAACGTATTTCGATCGTTTTTTACCGCGACAATTTCGGTCAGGTCGAAAAATCGACCGCGCGCAGATCCGCACGTTTTATCCGAACGACGCGCGCGTATCAAACGTTAATTACTTCGTTATCTGTGTGGCAGACGTACGCGACGAACGCGATTGTACACCTAAAACGGCGCCCGTTCGTCTTTCGTCGAGCGCGCGCGCGCGCGTTCCTATCCATTACACTGAAAACCCGCGAAAATCGATCGAACTGTACGTCCAACACGCTCGACCGTTTGCGTGCCGTGTACATTTTATTTGACATTTCGGAACCGAGAACGTAACGTAACATTGTAAACGCGCCCGACGCCACACAGTGGAACACAATTTTCGAGAAGTCTCTGTGGCGGTTTTTCGCTATACCGTCCGCTATGCGGTCCACTGCCGGACTAAATAAACTACGTCTAGGGGCTTTGAAAAACGAAAAGCTATAAAAATCGTTATCCGAACCCTTTGATTTTCAATACGATTTCGTCAATACGTTTATTACATAGCCCGCGAATTATGTCAACAATAATTGACGCGGCGATCGTTGCCGCTGGACTGCCGAGATGTTAAATACGCGTCCGTATTATTCAACGAACGCGCTCGAATGTATGCCGTTGACAGGAAAGAATTGTTGTAACGAAGGAAACCTTTCGGTTTTTAAATCGATCCGTTTTCCAACCTGAAATGAAATTGAACTTTTTTTTTTTTTATTATCTTTTAATGTTATATTATTACAGCTCAACAACTTAAAAAAATAAAAGA
>JAIPRN010002195.1:0-33576 GCA_025469175.1 Geopemphigus sp. TES_GeoC_2020
TATGTGTGTGTGTGTGTGTGTGTGTGTGTAGGCGGTTGTGTGCCAAAAAAAAAACAACATATTTTCCGTTCCCGGTTCCGGGGACGTTGTTTATTTACCGTCTCCCGCCTCCGCGCGTGCCTTTCTCTCGGAGTGTCACGACGACGTCGTGTCGTCGCGGTGGTCGTAGGGCCCCGGGGAAGGGACGATTACTTCTACTACTACACCAGCGGAAAGGCGGACGCGAAGTGGAGATTATTTATTGCCGACGGCGCACTTGATTCCGAGTCATTGACTCCGCCGGGGTCCCGTTAAACGGTTTAAAGGCGCGTGGCCCTTTGTCGGTCGTCGCGCGCTCCTCCGGCGGACCAGAGCGCAAAACCGAACGACGACGATAATAAAAAAATTATTATCGCGCGGTTATAAATTAAAAAGCGGCGGCCTATCCGCGACGCCGAAGCCTTTGGCGCGCGCGTCAGAGACGCTACACACGTTGTTCGCCACCGCCGCCGCCGACGTTATTAATTTATCGATAATTTACGACCCTTTTACCGACCGGGTGTTTTCCGTGCGGCGACGAGTGGAAACGACGGTGTACGGCGTGTACGACCACCACCGCACCCCTTTCGATCCGTTACCGTAGCCGCCACCGAAGCTTTTCGGTTTATCCCTTCACTCGTCGACTGTGGACGCGCGCTCTCGTAAAAACGCCCACACCGTATTCGTATATGCGTCCCTTCTACCAACGTGCGTCGTCTTCCTCGACGACGTATCGTGCCGTTATCGCGCACGGTCCAAAAAAAAGAAAACCGTATACATCGTCCGTACGGTATTTCGTTGATTCCCCCTCGCACTTACGTACACCCGCTCTCGTACCGTGGCCGTTTCGTTCGGCGAATTTTTCGATCGGCAACCGGCCGCCCACGCGGTGGTTCATCTGAGTAACCGGGACCGTTTTCACTCGGACCGTCCGCGCGTATCCGACGGCTACATTCTCGACGACCGTGACGTCCGTGGACGGATTCCGTTCGAATAACCGACGCGGCGGACTGGCGAATATACACGCCAGTAGTAAACGTAGACCGGAACTAATCGCCGGAGTAATTAATTAGCGCCGTCGATCGTTACGGAAAACGTTGGACAACACCGGTACGGAACGGTACGCGAATAATTGGCGTAAGGCCGTCCGCGTCCGTGTCGGCGTTTGTTCGAACGAAAAATTCGTCCCCGAATTCGGGCGAGTTACGCGGGTAACACACTAGAAACGGAAATGGTCGGGCGAACGTCGCGATTCAATCGCGCGTTGTACTCGTTGTACCGTACGAACGTAGAACGAAAACGACGAATAGTTGTTCGGATCGCCGAAGGACGGAGACCTCGTGTTTGGGAAAATGTGCGCGAAAGTTTCGCCCCTCGTTCGATGATTTCGCGTAACGACGTTTCCCGCGACAAATAACGATATTTATCAAAAATATCTTTAACAAGCGCCGATATTGTTTGCGTAGGCCGTACACGTCCCGATAAGATGTTTTTATTTTATTTTCGGTTCTACTCGACCGTGATACGTACCGCGGTTGACTACGGAGCCAAAAAATAAAATAAACCGCTGGGGCGTGTACGAATAAAAAAAAAAAAATGTCGATCGTCCAATATTTCACCGACGGTAGACGCGAATTTAAGTATTTAGGCGAAACGTTCGTTCGGAATACTCGCTACGCTCGAAATGGTTTTCAAAAACGGTTTATATAATCGGACGTACGGAAACTCGATTATCGCGTAGTTGCCGACGTGGTCGGTCGTGATTAATATTAATACGAAACGGAATAAAAACGCGCGTCGAATAGTACGACGTTATTGCGTTGAAAAGCGTACCGTTTTCGTACGGACGACGAGAATAACGTTGGTACTTATCGCTAAACGCGTAAATTGCGCGTAAACGAACGTCGAAAACACCGATCGGAAACCCGAGACGTAAATACCGATTACGATCCGGGCACATGTGTACCATCGGCGCGAAATCAAACGGCGATATACGTCGGTCGTTAACAACGAGGGATACCGTCGGCGCGGTTTCTATAAAACTCGAGAGTTCGCACACGCGTCGAACGAACGGCAACTCGTGGCCCGGGCCTCGGTTGCCACAGCCGAACGTGGGCGTTGATAGAACTAACGTATCGCGCGCGTAAGTAGAGCGATTTGGAGAGCTACGGGCTTAACCGTACGGATCGTCCGCGGGTCACGTTTACGGATTTAGACGAGCTTAATTCTCGCACAATCTCGCCGTTTTCGTAACCGACGCGCTTAGTACCCCTGCCCGCCGTCTACCGTGTCCGTACCGACAATTTACGCGCGGACACGACGACGATTGTTTTCTCGCGCCCGGCCCGAAATGTGCAATGTATCGCCCGACGTTCGGATCGAACTAATATCGTTTCGAACGGCGACTGCTCGAGAACTGTTGCGCCCGTCCGACTTGCGGCCTAACGCCGAAAACGCGTTTTATTTCGTCGCTATGTACGGGGAATTGTGGAGACGCGAGAGTAATTTTTTTCTCGTAAACTTCCGCTCGCTCGGGCCCGTCGCCGAATGGGGTTGTTAATTACGGAATTTCGATTTTCGGTAGTTAAAACGTCGTCAAAAGGGTGGAGAACGTACGGAGAAGGGTAGCAGAGAGCTCCGTACGGAAAATGACAAGAAGCATACGCGTTTATAATAATAATAATAATAATAATAATAACGATTTTAATAAAACGGTTGTCTAAATACTCGTGTGGGAGGCAGGGGGATCAAAAGGAACGGTTTTCGTTTTGGGGTGACGCGAGGATATGGGGCAGTGTTTTTGACAGGTAGTTTCCTCCCGTCCCGACCGAAAAAAAACCTACACTTCGGCCGGCTCGGTGGATGTGGTGGGAGGGGTCGTACGTACAACTCCGACGCAGACGCGCGTCGGAGTAGCGCCGGCGGTGGCGCTCATTTCGGCCGTTGCGTCGTGCCGGCTCCGAAACAACTACGGGTACGGTCGCGCTACAAATGGGACCGGCTTTTACGCGATAAGAAGACGTATCGGATTACGATGTACGGTTAACGCGATAATTATAGATATCGTATATCTCCCGCACGACGAATATATACGGTGAACGGATAAACTTACTCGAACGTGGTGGTGAGGGTGTTTTTTTTTTTTTTGAACGTCTTTCGGCCGTTTAAACACTTTTTTTTTCGTTCGAATCAACCGCACGCGCGAAGTATGACGTCACATATATTCTATCACGATTGAACGAAACACCGAACGTTACGAAACCGGTGTATGTATAACACGTAATCCGTCGTAAGGTTCGTTCGTTATTCAAATATTTCGCGCGACCGCGGACACAAAACCGTCTTCGCGTCGGTTCGATCGTTTACGATTCCCGAAAATATTACCCCTGGCCCGCCCACGAACGTTTCGTCGAACCGTCCGGACGCCGACGCGCGTATAAAACCGTGTACGCCGGACATACACTCCCGTGGGACGCGATCGTCGCGTGTATATATATCGTCGGGCGCAATAGCGTCGTGGACGCCAATCTACTCGGGCGTAACGGTTTTCGGAGACTTGCCGGTGCAAGTAAATAAGCTCGATAGAAAACACCGGACGGGGGCCGTATTTAACGTCCGCGTTGAAATATTAAATGGGTAATTCTTATCGCCGGTGTGCCACGTTCGGGTTATACCGATGCAGTGTATTTTATCAGTGTGGCGTCCCCGTCGATTGTACGTTCGCGCGCGATACGTTTATATATTTATATTATTATTCGCCGTATTTACGGTACGATGTTTATTATTCTGTCTCGTACTTGCCCCGTATTCGTCCAACGCGTATTTTCGTCTAAGCGCGCCGACTTTAAACGAACGTAAACACCCCGACGGCGTAACGGGCGTCAAATACCGCGCGTTTCGGCCAAATGTCGTCGCGCTTTGCGTACGCCGGTTCAACGCGCTCCGGCCGTTCGGATTAAGATTATTCGCGGCCGGTCCGGTTAATGTTTTCGCGCGAATTCGGGACGGCACGTTTACCGAACGTCGCCGATTCCAACGGCGCGCCCAATGTCCTTTCCGCAGCGTGTACATCGTTCGCCGCCAATAGTACCGCCTTCTTACGTACGTGTCCGTTCTATTTTCGGACGAACCCATTGTTCCGGACGTATTTAATCGATTGCCGGTCGCCCGAAGTCCGTACAAAATCACGAACGTTAATTGGTGGTCCAGAAAAACGCCGTTACTACTGACCCGACGTTGTTCGGTTCGTGACCGATTTTCGTATGGTGTTTCGTCGTCTTTTAGAATCATAAAAACCGTTAACGTCGAACGAACTATTTGCGACACGTTCGCGGTCGCCAATTTATCATCGTCGGACGGGCGCGGTGGGCGCGCTACCGATAGAAATGAAACGACGCGGAAGATTCGCGATGGTCGACGCCGGAATACGCCAACAATGTATTTGGCACCTGAACACGACGACGGTGCCTAGCGGATCCTCTACGACGTACCGACACCGGTGATAAACGACGGCGGAGCGCCCGGCGGGTCTCGCGCACAGGGACCGTCGTTTCGTCTCTCTTGGCGTTACGGACGAACGGGCCCCCATGCTCGGCCGAACCAATTGCGCGGAAGGAAAGAATCATTTGTCGCCGGTGAAATCGTATTACGCAGAAGTCACGTTTCGCGGAGAAAACGGTTCCGCGCATCCCTTGTTCGTGAGCGCGCGCGCAACGTGCAGCGTGAAAATCGTAAAACGCGTCGGCGGCACCGTTGGGTGAACGGGTGGCGACCGTACGCGGTTAATGCGCGTGTGATTTGCGTATTTGCCGCTGCCCCGTTTAACAGCCACCGGCGGAAGACGGCCCGGGGGGGAGGGGTGGATTCGTTTTCGAACGACTGTGTAGCTACGACGTATACGAACCCGACGATTCCGTCGTGTCATCGTGCGCCATTCGTTGTAAATTGTTGATATGAACGTAAATATTGGGTACCGGGTCACTACTACGTCTACTTTCAAATTAGCGCGCGTTTTTAACGAATCGCGATATGTTTAGAACATGTTTTTCCCGGTTATTCGATAAGTCATTTACGATGACGGCCGATCGTGCGCGCCAAGCGCCTATTTATGTCGTTAATGTTATCAGTTGTTTACCGAAGTGTACGGTCGCGCGTTCCATAAATATCGTTTATGTGTGTTCGTTCGAACGAAGTGTACGGTAAAATAATAATAGAAAATTTAACGTTCCTATTCGGTCGAACGAACCCGATGATGATTTTGTCTACAGTGGGTCGGACGATAATTCGTTTGATAACGTTTCACGTAGTAATCATTAATTCGGACACGAAACAACAAATTGATTCGTCGAGTGACGAGTAGTGTACAAATTCTGTAAGTAACGAATTTTTCTTTGGGAAACCAAGTGTTCGAAATTTCCCATGGCTGCCACGTCACACGAACTCGTGACCGTAATATCGTAACTCCCCCTGGCCCGGTCCAAAAAAATCGAAATTGTCGAATATCGTTGGAATAGTCGCTAAACTCGAATTACGCGTCCGGACCGGCTTGGACGTCCGTCGTACGGTGTTCGCGTAACGGTATTTCCGATACGGTAGTACGTTTTCGTGTACGCGTTTTGGCGCTTACAGAGGAATGGGGGGGGGTGTCAACAAACGAAAACGTAATTACGGGACACGTAAATCCAGAAAAACGGCCAAGGCGCGCTACGCGCGTACGTACGGTTTTTTTTTTTTTTATTTACTAGAACTACACGCGTCATCGGCCGAACTATCCTGTCACATACACGCTCGGAGGAAACCGATAATTATTGCATTTAGGGTGGGTCGACCCCACAGCGACGACGACCCTCTTTTTTCCTTTTTTTTTTTTTCAATCGTCAAACACGGTCGCGGTAGTGCCTACCGCTACTTTGGACACGCCCATCCGTGTGCAACTTTACAATAGAAAACACGGCCGGCGCAGTACGAGACCCGGAACGCCGAAACGTTACGGGCGACGAAACCTACCGGCGCGTTTTACGGTTTTCGTTCGTGTACCGCCGTCGCGTTCGACGATTCTCTGCCCGTCGGCGGACATTTCGCCTCTAGCGGACCACCGCTTCACCGACACCACTGTATCGCGGGCCGAAAACGTTTGTTGTCCGACAACGTCGCGGCGCAGAAATTACGCGAACAGTTCGTAACGTCTAATCGTCCGTCCGCGCTAGCGTAAATTATACAAGCGGCCGATTATAAAAGTACGTTGGCGCGTGAATTATCGTCGTCCATTAATGGCAAAACAAAAGCCGCCGCCCTCGGTTGGGAAATTACGCGTACAATAATTTACCGCCGCCACACGCGAAAACTGCGGTCGGAACGACCAGAGGCCGAAAGGAAAGTCCACGGCGTTCGTATTTGTCGGCCGAAACGACAATAATAAACGCCTTGGCTACTAAACAACGGTCGAACAATAAACATCCCCGGCGCCTAGTTTTTATTCCGCGCGTCTTTTAAATGTATTAACGTTTTATCGCGTCCATTAAACGTCGTTCGCTTTTTCGTTTACTTCGAAACTGGGCGCTACGTTCGTTGGCGATAATATTCGTTTCCGATTTCTAATATAAACGTAAACACGATACGCCCCGTACCGGCGGCGATACTGCCTTGGAACCGATTTAATTTCGGATCGGCGAGTTCCCTAATTGCCCATACACTACCCCGTACGCCCAACCACGGTTAATAATATTACGCTCGACCGCGCGTGTCCGTAAACGATATTTAATCGTACCTTTAATCGAATTAAACGCGATTACTTTAACGGCCGTGAAATAAAAACAAATCTATTTCCATCTCGTTCGTACGCGGGGTGTTTATTTATTCTAATAGCGGTTCGAAAACAAAGCGCGCGCCCGTCTTATAAAATAACAATCGTTGGACCGACGGCACATTTCACGTAATGTCCCGCGGTTAAAAATACCGTTTACATTGTACAAAACACCGTCGAACGCGTTACAACTGATACGGTCTACCGATTGGTTTACGATACGGCGTTGAACAATACAATTCGCTAACAATTATTACGCGTTCGTCGAATCCTCGTTGATCCTCGCTGTCGTAAGCACAAGAGCCGATTTCGGTCTCAATAAAATGTAATTCGTGTTGACTATGTTTCTGAAACGGTAAAAGGAAAAAAATGGCCGTTTTTATATAAATCGATTAACCCGGGAAATTACCGGTAATATACGCGAGCGGCGCGTCGATAAATATTAAAGTCTAAACGCCTATCGGTTTAACTTACCCGGTTACGTATCCAGAATTGATACTGGAAATTTTTATTTTCATAGTTTTCGGTAGAGTGTCTCTAGCCGTCAATAGGTTGACTATTTCCACTTCGCTCCCGAAATTGACCACGATGAAATACGTCGGATGATCGAAAAAACTCCTGTAAATAATCGATTGGACGCGATTTAGCCGCGATAACGTTCGTTCCGAAAACCAACGCGGCCCGTAACGACGGGACCGTTACCTGGAGAATCCGAACACCCATTTGGACAGCGTGTACAAATACAAATTGCCTTTGACGAACGTGGGGTTCCTCCTCAGCAGGGTCAATTGTCTGTACGTCCGTAGGTTGCTCTTGTATTTGGATTCGTCGGCCATGTTTTTCAACCAATAATCCGAGTTGAGTGGTAGCCACAAATTGGACGAATTGGAAAAGCCTGTGCGGCGCCGGAACGGGATGATGGGCGTGGGGTGAGTGAGAGAGAGAGAGAGAAAAAGAACGCGTTGAGTTCGATTACTAGAATTATTACCGGAATGGGGGTGAGAGGGGAGGGCTGCCGCCGGTCGACAGGTTTAGCGGGTTACCTGCGTTGTACGAACTGTCCCACGGGAACGGCGTCCTCACGGGATCCCTGCTGAACTTCAAATACCGATCTTTGCCCACGTTCAGGCCGGCCGGGTCGACGGTCTGGTCCCAACGGATGTTCGTGTCGATCATGCCCAGCTCGTCGCCGTAATACGTGACCGCGGTGCCCGGCAATAACGTTTGGATCATGTTCAGTCCGTCCACCAGCATGGGATTGCTCCTGCTCGCCACTCTCGGGTTGTCGTGGTTGCCCAACTACGCGTAAAACAGATAACCAATACCGTGGTTACGCCCGAACCTTTGTTCGATTCGAAACGCGTCGTCCGTCCGTACTCACCACCCAGTTTGGCCACATGCCGGCGGGCATATTTTGCATCCACGATTTAATCATGTCGTGGACCTTGGCGGCGTCCGACTGTTGGTCGAAAGTGCCGATGAATAAGAAGTTGAACGGAAAATGAGCGCCGGGTGACGTTTGGTTACCGTAGTACATCAACGTCTCGTTGAACGGCGAATAACATTCCACCATCATAAACCTAAAACGGGAGGTACCACCGACGTTTAGTTTAATGGTTTAGTTCGGTAAATACGCCGATTGTCGTTTATCTTCCGCGCTAAAACGTTATTCGACGGTCGAAACGATTACCGTTTTCGCCGAGAATTTCCCGAACGCGTGAACAGGTTTTTCCCAAAACTGAGAAAAAACTTCCCCCCCTCAAAAAAAAAAAAAACGTACGCCTCTAATACGAACACCGAACGACGTTTGACGTACGAAATCGGATAAAGTACTCGCCACTTTCGCGTCGGTCCGCGAACGAGTGGAATACATTACTACTACGGACGTCGTTTCCAACGTCGAATTCGTATAATACCCAAACGCGTCTCGTACGCTCGTTATTTTACTTGGATTTCTTTTCGCTGCTCCGGTAACTGTCCAGCATTTGTCGCCAGACGCGCACCATCAAATAGGTTTCCGGTTGGTCCAGCGTGCTCGTGTGCTTCAACGAATCGTAATCGGTGTCCAGGTAGCCGACTTTGTTCGACTTCGGTTCGTCGGCCAAATCTTCCCTTTCGTACAGATAGTTCACCGCGTCGAACCGGAACCCGTCCACGCCGCGTCCCAACCAGTACAGTAACGTATTCTACGGGCAATAATATGTGCACCGTTTCGATTCGGTCGCCGAGTCAAATTCGCCACACGCGCCACAAATAGAAAACTCACCTTGATCTCTTCCCCGACCGACGGATTCCTGTAGTTCAGGTCCGGTTGTTTCACTTGGAACTGATGTAGATAGTATTGTTGCCGTTCCTCGTTCCATTCCCACGCGGACCCACTGTTGAACACGCCCAGCTGCAAATCGGCCACAACGTTATCGTCACGAAAATAAACGCGCCGAAACCATTCGCGTTTAGCTCGTATTCTCGATTCGCGAAATCGTAACGTTTAATTTCCGCTATTATTTACCTACCGCGCGTTTCGTCCCTACTCGTTACTAATCGGACCGGCCCGGAATTACTAACCCAACCGTAGCGCCGTATCGCTAAACGCCGTAGGCCTTCGGTATAGATAGTTTATCTTTCAAAAAAACAAAAACTACGATTAAATCGTCATTGTCTCAACAATGAGAGACACTTATATTTGTTAATCCGACTCGTTCTAAATCCGAATATTTCGACAGCATTTCCGAAAATGTGTCTGGATAGCTTATGACAACCTACTTTAACTATCGTAATAATCGTACGCGCGATTTTTTCGATTCGACTCCGAGGCCATATTCAAGCTATACGGGACTTTAATTATATAGAACCGAGGTAAAATTATCCGCTACGACTCGAACGCTTTTCTTTCTCCGTCTGTGTGTTGCCGATATGGCGCGAAGTTGATTTGAAATTCCGATCGCGACGAAAACGCGTATTTCGTATTTCTTTCTCGAAATTTCGATCGTGTACTCCTCAAATACCGACGTCGATTAACGCGTTATTAGGTACGATTTCGCGCGTTGTTTCGTAAATTTAAACACAATTTCGCGAACGACTTTGTTCACCCGACGATGTTCCGACATTATTTTACAACGTCATTAATAATCGCGCGTAATTAAAAGCGTATAAACGTCGTCGAACTTGCCCAGTTATTCGGTGGCTTCCTAGTGCCGTTTTCGGTAATGATCGGGTCTTTCCATACGTAGTAGTCGGTAAAAGGCTGAATTTTCTTTATCGATTTTTGGAACCATTCGTGTTCGTCGCTCGTGTGATTGGGCACGAAATCCAATACGACTTTTATACCTACGCGCGGAAAAGTGAATTACCGCGGGAAAAGGCTCGATCACCGGGTGGCCATTACACTAGTCGCTTACCGGCCTTGTGAAACTCGTCTCTCATGCGTTCGAAGTCTTCCATCGTACCGAATAACGGGTCGATGTCTTTGTAGTCCGACACGTCGTAACCGAAATCATTTTGCGGCGACTTGAATATGGGTGACAACCAAACCACGCCGACGTTTATGCTTTTGAAGTACGAGACTTTTTCCCTTATACCTGAAACGCGCGGAAAGTCGAATAAACTGTGGCGATTTATGTCGTTTGTTCCGAACGAAGGAACGGTCGTACGATGTACCCGTCCGCGACTCTTGTTAACTCTATTCGAAAGTACGCGAAATTAGCGCGAATGGGGACGATTGTGTTCGTCTAGATACGTTAGGGGATCATCCGCGTGCCCATCCGGACGGGGAAAGAAGTCGTGTCCGGCGTGACACGCGGAGTCAACTATCCACCGGGCACACCAGTCGTATCCGTTCGTTAGTTGCAAACCAGAAATGTTCGGACCGGTGGTCGGCCGGGAAGAATTCGACTAACCGTTCAGGTCTCCGATCCCGTCGCCGTCACTGTCCTTAAACGACCTCACGTAAATTTGATAAATAATCTCGGACTGCCACCAGTCCGGTTCGAACGAGTTGCTCAGGCCGCTGTAGATGTACTCGGACGACGCCAGCCAGCTGACGGCTAACAGCCACAACACCGCCAAAACTTTGCGCATGATTGATAAATGTTCACCGTGGATAACCGCGCAGCGTAATGGAAATTCGGCCCGAATTCGGCGACTATTTAAGCGTTTCGTTCCGACACGGACGGGCTTACGAATTTAATCCCGCCCGGGGCCCGCGAGTCGTGTCTATCTGGTTTCACGTACGTAATCGCCGTACTCGAGATTTACTTGTGACGTAATCTATTTCGTAGGGCGTGTTAGAAAAGTAAATAGTTATGTTTTTTTGTCGTCGACTCCTTAGTTTGATTGACGGGAATCGCGACTGATGGAACTAGACGATTACAATATACGCGCACACACACGCGCTGGCGAATAGTTTTACAAGTAGTCGATCTTAGATCGATACAGACGGATAATCTGAAGATAATCGTTTTAGTTTTGGTCGACATGTGGGGCGGCGGTTTCTCCCGTTCGGGGATAAACTACGGGAATCGCGACGCCGAGCTTCGCTATAGACGTTTACGACTAATATCAGTAATAGTTTTTACGTGTCTGTAACAACGTCGCGAAGTCGTCGTATAATTTTGATCGTTTCCCCCCCGCCGCCGCCCAATCACTATCGATTCGACGGAAACGTTCGCAAAACGACGTATTATTTGTCGTTATTGTCGAGTGCTCCGGATTTAGGCCAATTGCCTAAATTCACATTTCGCTCTGATTTATAACTATTCACTACTTCGGACGTGTCTGTTTAACGATACTTTAAAGCCCACAATAAATACTACAAGTTTGTTCGCGTAATCGTGTATATATATATATATATATATATATATAACAAAACGCGGTATATTATTTTTTAAATATTCTGGAAATATTTCGAATACTTATAGTGAATAGTTTCGTAAATAAACTAAACTCGGCCGAGATCGTTTTCCCGACGGAATTCGCCGTTATTTTTTATATTTCGAAAAACGTAATAACAGCGCAGTTAAACGAAACGAGACGAGTGCGTCATATCTTAATAATCTTTATAAAAGTTACGAAGTAAAATCGAAATAAATTTGCTTAAAAAAGAAATCACGACGATACCGTAAAAGATACATTCCAGTATTACTATTACTTTATTAAATATTCGACGATATTTAGTGGATATTATATTTTCTTGCGTAAGTTTTTTTTCGTCGAAAACGTTTACGTTTCGATCGAAATACTTTTTTTTTTCGAAAGATCCCGAATATTTTTAATCGAATATTTCCAAGTTTTTACGTTATAAGTTTATATCGAAATAAAATACTTAAATTACACGTCACGTCAACGTTTTATCTTTCAAAGTAAATATTATGTACGCGAACATATTGTTGATTTCAGAGCTGAAACGTTTATTACAAAAAAAAAACAACAACGTATCTAATATACAAATTACATAACGCTGCGGTCGTTACGTAACGTTTATTGAATTTATTAATCGTAAATATTACAACGCGTAAACATTTCGCGTTCGTACCGATTAATACCCATTTTCGGTCCGCGTTTAAAAATAGATTTTCCTCGAAAACCGTTTACAACTCGCCGCACGTAATAATAACAAAACAAAGACGACGAGATCCGTACGGTGTTTGTCACGCCGAAATTATAGACGTGGTCGCATTTGTTCGATAAAACCGACACAAATCGCGAACCGATTTTAAATTCGGTTTTCCGAAAGTCTGACGGAAATATTATCGGTACGTTTGTATTGTTTTTCACGACGAAAGACGTTTTACGCGACGAATAGATACGATTGTAACGTAAACAACACGGTACACGAACCGAAAATTGGTAATTTAAAGGATTTACACGGGAGTATAACGCGAACGACGATTTATTGTATATTTATGGTTATCGAGTACGAAATGTGTACCGCGGACTTGTGCGATAATGTTGCGCGGCCGTTTAAGGGGAGTCCTCGTTCAGTCTGGATGTGGAAAGGACCAGGGACGCCTTTGGTCGTAACAGGATGTAGGTCGAGTTCACCAAGTTGCTGAAACGAAAATGTCGCACAAACGTGCGCCGTTCGGTTAGTTTCCGCCAGATGTTGGCAATTGTCCGTTCGTCTCGGGGACACTCACCCGGTGACGTAGCCCGAATTGATACTGGACACTTTCACTTTCATTACGGCCGGCAACGTCGGTCTCAATGTTTGTATGTTGACCGTTTCCACTTCGCTGCCGAAATTAATGACCACGAAGAACGTCGGATGATCGTAAAAGCTCCTGAAATTGATCGTCGGCCATTAACGAATTCGTATTATGCTCGGGGTCGTGTGTATTGCGCGTTACAATTGAATATCGTACGGTTAGTCACCCGTCACCAGTGAAAGCTAACAAACTTTACGCGCCGAGCTTTCGTTTATTTATTTTTTTTTTCAAAATTAACCTTCGACGATTATTTCGCACGCCTAACGCGGTACGACTTGGAATCAACTATGTACGAAAGCGTCGGAATCAATTTGAATTTCGTTCGATTGGAAAAAGGGTACGTGGGAGGGGGAGCAATTTCTAACGAAACTTCTCCGAATACGGTTTGTACATTTTTTACGATAGTCGTCGTATTTTGAAAAAGCGTTTACGTAAAACCGTTTATTTCGAAATTTCGATTTTATCGACACTATCGTTCGGTCCACGTAACTAAAACGTAATTTCGCCGTTCAAAGGTTTTCGCGCGCTATTTGTCTTTCTATTGTCGTTATCGGGAAATCGTAACGTCTAGCTGCGGTCGGTCCCATTTCTCCGGCAATTAACCCCGTGGCCCTCTACCCGAACATAACGCGTAAGGGTACAACGAAATCACGACACGACCGCGCGTACCTGGAAAAGCCGAGCACCCATTGCGACAGTTTGTACAAATGCAAATCTCCCTTTATGATCGTCGGGATTTTCCGTAAGCGCGACAACTGTCTGTACGTTCTCAGTTGGCTCTTGGACTTGGACAGCTCTTCCATGTTGTCGCGCCAATATTGCGGGTTGACCGGTAGCCACGTTTTGGTAGCGTTGGAGAAACCTGGCGGAAAACAGAACCCGTCAGCGCCACGGCCACACGACGGGATCGAATACGCCGGGCTCTCGAGCCGAACACGGACCCGACGGGACGCGCGACCGAGCCGGCCCGTTCCGACCGAACAACAAACGTACCGGCGTTCACCGAACTGTCCCACGGGAACGGAGCTCGTTCCGGGTCTCTGCTGAATTTCGTGTACCGCTCGGGGCCGACAATAAGACCGGCCGGGTCGACGGTTTGGTTCCACCGGACGTACATGTCCCCGATGCCCAGCTCGTCCGCGTAATACGTAATCGGCGTGCCCGGCAACAGCATTTGCATCATGTGAAGACCGTCCACCATCATCGGGTTCGTCCTGGTCGCCACTCTCGGGTTGTCGTGGTTGCCGATCTAGATAAACAATGGCCGGGAACGGAGAATTTAACGGTGGCCCGCGGCGTCCATCCCTAGGGACGAATGTCCGCCAACCGGGTCCCGGACGACCAGTGGTTGTGGCGCTCCGTTTGTTATTATTTCGTCGATTTTCGTAAACGTTGGCGACGCGCGACAAAGTCATTCTGAAAAACCCGCCGACCGGGCCGGTTTGCCGGGCCACTCGCGTATATATTGACTTCGAAAAAACACCGTTGATAGATCGTAGGAAATTTGTGTCCGAGTAACGCGTTCCGTTAAAATGTATTTAACGCGAACGTTTCGAACAATTCCCCGGGAATTTCGCCATTTTTTTTTTTAGCGGTTTTACTTGCGCTTAAAATATCTACTTCGCGAGAAAATCGAAAAACGCTCCCCCCCTCCCTAAAGGACTAACGACTACAGCCGACGAATCACGCGCGTAATAACCCAGATGGTTTTCGGGACGGGATTGGAAGGGGAGGTGGAAGGATCTTCGGATAGTTCTCCCCCTCCCATTCCGATTTCACGTCGATACGTCCGATACGGTTTTCGTTCGCGCGGTATTCCCGACAATACGTAACTTCCGGTTACTTACCACCCAGTTGGCCCATCCGAACTCGGGCATACTTGTCATCCAGAATTTTATCAAGTAGTATATTTTGTCGACGTCCGACTGTTGATTGAATTCGGTAATGAACAAAAAGTTGAAGGGGAAATGAGAACCGGGCGACGATTTGTTACCGTAGTAACCCATGATCTTGTCTAATGGCGAATAGCATTCCACCATCATGAAGCTGTTGTACGGGGGAAGAAAAAAAAACGATTTCGTTATTGAGTTTTAAATAGCGCGGCGGTTCGTCGACGATTTATAAACGCCGCCGAATGTCTTTCTCGATTTCCAACGATTATCCCGAATATTATTATTCCGCCTTATTTTTGGCGCGCTAGCCTTAACGTCGCGTAGCTATTTTCTACTAATAACGAACCGCGGATGCCGACGCTGTTGGCTCGAGCGGATCGCTCCTATCGAACGTTGGTCGTAATTATTATTCAACGTTTGACAACAGCGGCGATAAATCGAAAAACGATGCCGGGCGTCGCTTTGTTCGTCGTTATTTTTTGGTTCGTCACATTTCGAACGCGCAAAACAACATATCGGGATCGTTAACACGTCCAAACTCTTCCTGACGAATCGTCAGAATTTATGCGCGCGCTCGTCCGGTTACGTTTTCGATTCTACGAGTTTTTCGACAATTCTCGGTACGTATTCCCAACGCTCGGCGAAACTATTGAAAAATGGAAACCCGTGTCGAATGGCGTGTTCCCCCCGGTCGGAGGAACTTAATTAGAAAATGACGGAGCGGCGGTCGTCGAAATTCGTAAACATTTTAAAACGTTTTCGTCACGTCTAGCGACCAATTCGTAATACGACGAGCCGAATAAAACAACACCGACTTAGATAACGTTTCCCACCGGAACGTGACGACGCGCGTCGAGATCGTACCGAAGTGATGCTGACTATTCCCTAGCTATACTTTGAAAACGTTCGCGGAAAATTATTCGTTTAAAAAAAAAACCCCCGATACGCCGTTCGTGTTGTCCGAACAAACGATTCGAGGTTTTCTAGCGATCCGAATTGTTCGGGGGACTTACGTGGGGTTCACTCCATTGATCGAGTAATCGTCCAACAACTCTCTCCAGATTTTCACCATTTCGTACGTTTCCGGTTGGTCGGTGGTGTACTCGTGCTTCAGCGAATCGTAATCCGTGTCCAAATAACCGAGCTTGTTGGACTTCGGTTCGTCGGCCAAATCGTTCCTTTCGAACAGATAATTGACGGCGTCGAATCTGAATCCGTCCACGCCGCGTCCCAGCCAATAGAGTATGGTGTTCTAAACACGCACGTCACCATATCGTTTACAGTCGCCCCGTGTCCGCCTAAATAATGTGGGCGAAGTGCGTACCTTAATTTCTTCCACCACCATCGGATTCCTGTAGTTCAAGTCCGGTTGTTTTTTATGGAACGCGTGATAGTAGTACTGCTGCCGTTGCTCGTTCCATTCCCAGGCCGAGCCGCTGTTGAACACGCCCAACTGAAAGCGAAACAACGTCGGCGATTTATACAAACGCCACCGTTATTGCCGCCCCCGCCCGCCCGTTTCATTAATGATTTCGTATCAGTCACCCAATTGTTCGGAGGCGATTTTTCCCCTTTAGAATTGATCACCGGATTCTGCCATATGTAGTAGTTCGTGTACGGTTCCACCTTCTGTACGGACTTGACAAACCACGGATGTTCGTCACTCGTGTGGTTGGGCACGAAGTCCAATATCAATCGAATGTCTACAAACCAACGATAACGGTCACGACGACGGTGTGCGCGCCCGGGCGTTATTATTCGTACGTACCGTTTTTATACAGTTCGTCCCTCAAACGGTCGAAGTCCTTCATCGTGCCGAATATCGGGTCGATGTCCTTGTAGTTCGTTATGTCGTAACCGAAATCCTTTTGCGGCGATTTGAATATGGGCGATAGCCATACGGCGCCCACGTTGATGCTTTTGAAGTACGAGACTTTTTCGGTCACGCCTTTAACGAAAAAAAAAAAAACGAGCGTCACGGTCCCGAGTTCGCTCTCAGCTCACCGGGTAGTTTCCGGCAGAGTTTGCGATTTCCGCGTGTAAAAATAGTAGTAACGCGTACGTGGCGTATGATTTTCGTTTAATTTACGACAATTGGAAACGGGAACGATATTCGAGTGGTTTGCGCCGCGATCGGAAAAAAATGCTGGGAGGGGGGTTATTTGAAACGAACGTTCGCTCAGCGCGCGTACGAATTTGTACGTTTTCCGTCTCCGGGACGGCGAAATTTGGCGAGAAAAACCGATCGATTCGTCGTCTCAAATATACGTACGTCGCGTAAACAACTAAAGTAACCGTTGTTTCGAGCGAAACAAATTTATAAGTTCGTCGTCGCTCTCCGCGACGTTCTTTTCGCGAAAATATTTATCTTCCCACCCCACCACGTCACGAAATTACATTGGCGACGAAATTTCGTATTTGACGTTCGCGATAATATACGTACGCACGATATATTATATTAACCAATTGCGACCGTACCGTTCAGATCTCCGATTCCGTCACCGTTTGTATCCTTAAACGACCTCACGTACACCTGGTAGACGATCTCCGATTGCCACCATTTCGGCGAGAACGTTTCGTCGTACCCTTTAAACAGATACTCGGCCGACACGAAGTCGCGAGCCACGAACAACGACGCGAAAACGACGATTTTCAACATTTTCCGGCCGTTAATTTGTATTAAAGGTAAACGTGAACGCGACGCGGTTTGACGGCTAGAGACGTCAGCCCGATAACTGTTCCGAACCAAGAGACGTCTAGTATATATATATATACGCGCACTCTCGTTTAAAGGTTAGCTTTTTTTATGGTACAATATAAACGTAACGTATTTATAACCGATAGGACGCCTCGATTATATCGTTTTATGGCGCGATATCGAACCGTATTAAGATCGTAAAATAACGTCGTCGGATAATTATCGTTGGGGCGTAAAAACATTATGTAAACGCGATCGATATTGCGTTTTATTGTCTATCGAAATTTCTCTGGGATATATAACGGTATAGATAACACCCGCTAATCGGTCGTTATTGGCGCGTAAAATATATTTTATTGTTTACGCGGTACTCGAAGAATTTCGGTTAGTGGTGGTGGTGGGGGGGGGCTAAGAAATACCCGAGGTTTACCGTCGTCCCGCCCGAAGGAACCGAACGCAAAAACCCGGCCGGATCGTAAACGGAATACTACTAAATCGTATTCAACTACGCGATCCCTCGCGCCGTTCGTTATTGGTCCCTGTCATTCGACCTCGTCGAAATTGTCGATTCGTACGTTAGCGATACGCGATTATTACGACGACGCGCGGCGGTTACGCAATTCCGTTTCACGTCCGGGTGTGAAATCTCGACGAAACGAAAATAACCGCCGCCGCCGCCGCCGGCCTTTGTTCCGCGGAAACGGCAGAAACTCCGAAATTCGTCGATAAATTATCGACCCGGAAACACGCGCGCGTATTTTTTTCGTCCTTTTTTCTCGCGTAATTCTTCTTAAACCGTATTTATTTCGCGCTATACGGAAACGGTACCTTAGCCCAATAACGGCGGCTTAAATAATAAACGAGAATTAGCGTTTCGATAGCGGCGGCGGAACATCATTCAGTTACGATCGTAAAATCCGCTAATCTATTAGCGCCGTTCCCGCGGCCATTTCGTTCGCCCGACATACGCGAATCGCTTAAATACCATCCCACCGTGCGACAAGTTCTCGTCCGACGGGCTCGTTTTGTCGTTGTTTCGGACGGAATTTCGTCGTACGCAGAGTTTCTACGGTTATACGTTTCCCATACCGAAC
Organism: Geopemphigus sp. TES_GeoC_2020; assembly: GCA_025469175.1. Classification (NCBI taxonomy): domain Eukaryota; kingdom Metazoa; phylum Arthropoda; class Insecta; order Hemiptera; family Aphididae; genus Geopemphigus; species Geopemphigus sp. TES_GeoC_2020. The sequence goes on from JAIPRN010002195.1 coordinate 18,708, forward strand.
TGGCGGCCGGCACGCCAAATACGCGACCGACGGCGTTACGGCCTCGTCGTTTTCGGGCCGTCGTTTTCGTCGACCATTATTATAAATATAAATTCGTAAAAGGTCTTTCGGCAACGAACCCACCCCGTGCCGCCGGTATAACGCCGTAAACGTTTTATTATTCCCTATTAAGCGTTGACGCGACGCACACGGGTATTGTATACGCGCCGTCGGTCGTAGTACCGCTTGTACGTTCTAGAATTGCAAAATAGTGTATTCGATATTCGCGCGCGTCCGCATTATCGCCATAGAAATACGCGCGCCGTTTCGTTCTTAAAACGCCGCGCGGGCACGTTTCCTAACCGTCCGACCAAAAAAAAAAATTGTTTTAAAACTGCCGGCTATATTACGGGCGTCAGAACGCCGGGCTTTTATTATTATTATTTTTTTTTTCCTTTTTTGTACGTTCCGTGTTTCGTGCGCCTTTGAACTACTGTACGCGCCCGTTGCTCCCAGTGTGGTCTCCGCGCGTTCACAAAACAAACCTCCCATCGCGTGTGTACCCAGTAGGTCTAACTGACTTTTTGTCGAGTAAACAACGAGTCGAGAAATACAACGAAAAAACGAAACGATTTCCCATTCATGAATGAATGGACCCGACGTTCCGTCAATTATTATTCATACATTATCCGTTCGCCGTTGTCGTCGTTACGATTAGAGGACCACCGACCGTTAGCCGCAATTCTTTTGCCGCCGTTCGCGTCCGTACGTTTTAGCCACGTACACTGCAATTATCGTCCAACTACGGGCGAGTCCGCTCCTATGTGTGTGTGTGTACGCGTGTTTTTTTTTTTAAAAACTAGTTCGGCGAGTACGACGTCGTCGTCCCCATTTTCGATTCCAGAACGTTCGTATTTCGCGTTTCGTCGCGAACGTTTTGCCGAACCGCGTGTCCGGAAGGAACGTAACCGAAACGCATGACGGGACGTTCCAGTACCGCCGGGCGACGCGAATCAATTACGTCCGTTCGAAGGGCTTATCGATTCGCCTCGGCGGGACGCCGAAAAACGTCCGTCGGATAAGATAACGTCAATTTTCATTGGCGGCCGACAATCGGCCGTCGTAATCGGCGGACCGTCGTCGTTACGGAGGCCCGCGATTACCGGCCGTGTATGGCGCGCGCGCGGATTTCCACGTACGAATCACCGCCGATTGTCGGCCGTCGAGCGTACGGGTTTTTCAATGGACCGCTAATGACGACGTTTGGACGGGCGCGTGCTAGAGGGACGGCGCGCGACAAATAAGTCCCGCGGACTCGGCCGCGTTCGTCTGACGGGCACAAGCGAAACAAGCGCGTGTAGTGGCGACGGCGTAATTGTGTATACGGTGTGTAGGTACGACCGGAAACGTTCATTCGATTACGTCACGGACGGCGAAAAACGCGATTACGGTCTCGGTGTACGCATTATCGGCCGCGAACGACCACTTACAGCCGACGGCGGTCGTGACTCAATCCAATAGAGTCGAATTATCGGTGGCGCGCGTGTGTGCGTGCGTGTAGATATCGCGAGTACGGTACTCGAACACGGCGCGAGTTCCTAGCGAACGGCGTTTTCGCGATCGATTTGTTTACGACGGTATATATTACGTTACGTAAACGACGTTCACGGCCGTCACGTACGCGCGTCGAAAATTCGAGCACGAAACACCCTCCCCCCCCTCAAAACGTAACGACCAATGGCCGGGTTTTTCCGCGATTAAAACAACAACCGACTCGAACGGCGTTTTCCGAGGATTTACGCTAAATCGCCCGTCCATTTCCGCGCGCGTTGATACGGGAAACCGGCGACAGGAGTTCGTCAGTTAAATAAAACGTTAGTCGCTTAACGATCGTATCGCCGAAAACGAACGCAACGGCCTCGTGTAGCTCCGACGTGTGTCGGTTCGCCGACGTGCACGGGCGTTTTAGTTAGCTCGGTAGGGTACGTGGATGGGAGGGGTGTGGGCGCGCCTGCGATTCCGCTACTTCCGTCCAACAGCTCTGGACTGTCCCTCCCCCCCCCGGCCGGGCGCAGTGGTAACGTTAGAAAATGGAAGCCGTCCCGTATTCGTACATAATTTTATAACCGAAATGACGTCGGGACGGTTCTCGTTCGACGGACACCCGTGTTCGTAGCTATCCCGTTGTTGTAGGCCACGCGGACGGAAAACCGAATTCGTCTCCCCCTTTTCCGGACGGGGACGGTGTCGGCGTTTCAATTTCGTTCGACCGTCCCCGGATCCTTCGGCCCAATTCTCGATTTCTCGGCCGGCACGTCCGTCGTATTCGCTTTTCGGCTGTTCCGTATTAAAAACGCGAGAACAACCGCCGCGCGTCCGTCGTTCAATCAGTCGTCTCGTACGGCGCGTGAAAAAAAACCCACTCGAACCAGATAACGGGCGAATTCGTAAACGAAACGGCGTATTGACGCCAACGATGACGTACGGTGTTTGTTTTTTTACTCGACGATTTCGCGCTTATGCGCGATAGGTGTTTTACCGGCACGCTAAGCCAGCGGAGTTATACGCCGGGAGCTCCCGCGAAATCGTTTTATTGTTCGTCAACGCGTCACCGCGGCGTATCAATAATAACGTCCCGCCGAAATTACGCGGAAGAATTTAGCCGGTCGTAACGCCGATTTCGCCGTCGTTCTTTACGGGCGACGAACCGCGGTGGGGCCAAAGGTTTGTGCAGTCCGAACCGGTGTCGTCGTTCGCTGAACGGAACCCCCCCGGAACGATTTCGACGATATTAATTTTACTAGTTTTGTCGAGCGACTTGACGATACAATTTACCGGAAGAAAACCGAACCCCGTGAACGTTTTCTATAAACGGAACAATCTCGTTGGGCGACGACGATAGCTAAAAGCGATATCGTCCACCGCTACCCGTCGGACCGACCGTTATTATTACGGGCGATAATAAATTAGCGAAAACCGCGCGGCGCGTAGTTTTTTGTTCGACGTCGTCGTAAAAGACGGTTGCTTACCCGGCGGCTACCGTTACGATTTATGTAAACCCGCGCGACTCGGGTTTAAAACTAAACGTTTTATTCTATTAGCGGGGCGCGTTTACAATGGCCGGCTAGCTGAAAACGACGTCCCGCGATCGATGAAAAAAAACGTCCGAATTGCCGTGTGGTCGGTACGTTGGCCCGCGCGGATCATTCTGGAATAACGCGATAAAAAAAAAAACGTACAAGAACGCCGTCTGAAGACGAAAATCGTTTTAAACGATCGCCGCCCGATCGGTTTACGTCGGGCTCGATAGTTAGTACGAGAAAGCCGACCGCCGGACGCGCGGCGACGGGCCCGAGGTTTTCGGGGAAGTCGATGAACGAACGACCGATTGTCGCGTATGCGCGACGAGACGGGACGTCGTGAAATCGTGTTCGGGGTACGCGACGGCGGCCGAAGAGGGAAACAATCGACGATCGTTTAAAACCCATCAATAACAATAATAATACGCACTCGGAAGCCAATCGTCCGGGGGCGTGCGCCACGCGTGCACGGCACTCCGTGGGCAGTCCCCCGGGACGCCCTGGCGGGCGCGAGCCAGCGGTTTTCCGGCCTATGAGCAAAAACAACGCGTCCCGAGAAATTTCCGCAAATTGTCGAAAACCTACGCGCGCGTCGGTGGCCAGGTGTCCGATTATTATTTCTCCGCCTCTTATTCCCGGCCGGTCCGAGTATTGTTTTCCTCTCGACCGCGGCACGAGTTGGCCCGCCGCACCGCCCGCGGACTATCGAGACGGCGGCGGCGGCGAGTCGAACGTTTTTTTTTTTCCCCGCTTTTTTCGGTACCCGTGGCGTTCGATTACTTCTCGCCTCCGGCTCGTTAGTAGGGGGCCACAGTAGGCCGGACAAAGTGTAACGCCGACCGGCGCTTTCCCGTACGCGTCCAGAAGAACGTTCGCAGGGGAAAACGGAAGGAATCGTCGCCGGTTAGTCCCGCGTCGTTTCTTCGAGACCGTTTTTCCCCCCCCTCTCCCGTTTCCCAATTTGTCGCCTATATACCGCGCGAATCCCTGACATGGTCGGCCGGATACCGCGGAGTTTTCGCACGCGCCGCGTTGTTCGGCCGCACTGCACGCGCGGTTTTTCATCGCCTTTTTGTGTTTCGCCGCGTTCACGATACACCACCGAAACACTAGGCTAGAGATTAACATTAATAATAATAACGGCGTTTCGATCGGTACGATTATTATCGTACAACAATGAACGCAGACAATACGTATTGGAAAACCGTAGGTAATAATGTAAAAGAAAAAAAAAATAATAATAGTATTAATACGTTATTATAACGTTGGATTATAAGCAGGAGACGACAGGACGATAAATTGATGATGCGCCGAAGCAAGTGTTCATTACAATCGGCGGGGCCTCGTAGCCACCCTATCGTAGGTACACTTAACGCGCTCGTATGTATGCGCGTGTGTATTTTTTTATCACAAAACATAATACTTGATTACAATAACAATGATACGAGTAATTTATCGTCGTTATTTATTGTGCGAGTAAAAGAAGTCGGCGGAGCGCTAGAAATAAACGTTACTTTTATCCTCGGGTTTCCAGTCCAAAGTAAACTCGACGCGCGCGCGCGCGCACCTACAAAAGGGTCTTGGGTAGGAACCGTGGCCGAACAACAATGAAGGAGCCAGCGCGACGTGCACCTTACCGCCGCCCCTCCCCCCCTCCACAAACGCGTTATTTATACGGTCTTACCGTTTTGTCGGCGTTATAATATTATAGCGCCTCGGAATGGATCAAAGCGATTATCTACTCCGACAATTTACGCGCGCGGCCATTACAGCGTGGTCGCGATGAACGAGAATCGTTTCGAGGCGTTTTTCGTCGGGCACGCGGACGATTTTTATTTGTAAAACTTTCCCAGTAGAACGGCCGGGTATATTAGCGGTAGAACGTCCTATCGGAACGTAAACGAAATATTCTATCGGGGGGGAGGGAATATATGCCGAACGGGGTTGGTCGTTGGCGAATCGTTTCGAGAGTTTCTAGACGTTGGTTCCGCGAGTTTTAAACGCGGGACCGCGCGTAATATCGCGCAAGTGGCGGGGAAGGATTTTAAAGGATTTGCGCTCCGCGAACGAACGGAACGCTTGCCACCGAACTGTAGCGCGTTTAAAAACCGTTATCTTCGGACCGTATTCGTATTGAAAAAAAAAACGTTCGAAAAGCGCGCGCGTCGTTATCGCTTTAGTCGACTAAGCGCCCGTTCGTCGTTACCGCGTTGCGTAATATCCAAACACCGGGTTACGGGTATTACCGTGCGACGACGGCATATTGGCTTATCGATATTACGAAACGACGTTCAATCAAAAAAACTGTCGCAATCGCCCGGCTAGGAAACCGCTCGAAACGCGCGAGTATAATCGCGTCGAACGCGCCGCGTACTACGGGCGCCTTAAATAGGCGTTCGTAAAAAAAAAAAACAAACCGCGAGGAGAACCAAAGGCGCGACCAAAATGTCCGAAAACGCTCCGGGAATAAACATTTCGTGACGCCGTACGGAATGGCCCGGTCGGGTTACTTCGACACGTAACGGGGAACCGGTGTTGTTTTCGAATTAGACGCGACGCCGCGAACGAAATAGGAATTACGCGAAGTGGCGAAACGGTAAAAAATCGACGAATCACGGGGCCGTAACGTTCGAAACGAACGAGCGACGGTCGCAACAATTCGCGGCGGTTACGCGATATCCCGAGGGACCGCCGGCCGAGGCAGGCACGAAAATGTACGGACGTGTCTGCGGCGTGATCCGTCGTTACCCGCGACAAAACGTCCCGGGCGTGTTTTCCAAGTTGACGACCAAAGTCGATTTATGCGCGCGTGATACACAACGGCCGCGAACGAACGAAAACGTCGTCGTACACGACCCGTGTGGACACCGACCGGGGGGGGCGACACGTGTTCGGGCCCGACGAAAAACGTGCTCTGCGCCGAACGACGTGAAAGAACCATCCGGCCCGGCCCCGCGTTCCAGCCAATACCCCGGGCCCCCGTCCCACCGGCCTGTGTACGTATCGCGTGTTAATACTTTGTAGGTACGACTACAGCACCCGCGCCACGAATAATAATAATAATAATAATAATAATAGTTACAACAATGAGAAGTAATTAAACGCGATAAGACAAAAGGCCGCGGCGAATGATACGCGAGTTAATTACAAAAATTTTTTTCCGCCCCGCCCTGCCGCCTCACTACTCGCTCGTCTCGCCTCACCCCCGCCAATCGTCTTCAACAGTCGACTCTTCCGAAAACCGCCGCCGCCTCTTACGCCGTTAAACAATGCGGGCGAACGCCGCGCTCGCGCCGGCACAATGCGTCGACAAAAGATCGAAAACAAAATAAAGACGTAGAAAACGGGGTCAGACAATTTGGGTTCCGCGATAATTATTATTTATATTATTACTAAACAACAATATGTACGACGCCCATTGTTATTGTCGGATGTGAAAATACCTTCGGACGCTCCTAAATCGGCGCGCGCGATCGCTTAATACTATTTTCGTGCGTTACGCAACTTTGGGTTCGAAACAGCGTTGCCAGACGTCCCGATTTTCAAATCGAAATGAAATGTCCCAGTCTTAGTCCCGTGTCTGGGGACAACTCGACTGTGCGTGCAGCGTGCTGAGAACGCGCGGCCGGATGGCGCAGACAAGTGTGGACCAGCCCACCCGGCGCGTAATGATGATAATTATTACACGTACACGATATAAAATACATTTCTATGGCTATTTTCGCCACCTATTGTCACGTAAACGTAATTTAAAACGCAAATACAACGATAAATATTGAAAAACTTTCGATTATATACGTTTTTTTTTTTTTTACCATGTGTCCCGCTTTCGACGAAATAATCCCGCTTTTTTCACTCAAAAAGTTTTCCCGACTTGGGGAAAAAATCAATCTGGCAACGTTTGGTTCGAAACATTCCGCCGAGAGACGCCGTTCCGGAAACGGTCGGTAAAAACCGGGGAAAATCGCGACGGCGTCGCCGGTCCCGAAAACACCGTAAACATTTCGATCCGCCAGTCTTTTCGGCACTTTGCTCGCGCGACCATTCCCTCCGGCCGCCGTCTTATTAACTATCGAACACTCTTCCTAGCGTCCGATGACCACCGGGATCCCCGACCGGGTTCGGACGATATCGACGATGCAATCGTTCCGCACGGTCCGGAACGAAACGCGAACGGCGTTGTGCCCGGGTCCGCGGCTCCGAATTTCTACGTTTACCGAAACGAAAAGCCTGCCGTCCCAGCGACGTTAACGGGAGACAGATTGGCCAAATACCGACCGCGCGCACGCCCCGCCCTGTCGCGAGATATTTTAATTACGTTCGAAAAATACGTTACGACCGTACGGAGACAATGTCGTCGCCGCGCACTCGGAGTGATATTTTTTTTACCGGCGCGCGCGTACACGACGTCAAAATGGGAACTTGTTATCGCCCCTATCGGATCTTTATAATATTCTCGTCCGTGACCCATTTGAACAAAAAAATACTCCGCGCCGTCGCCGCGTATAGTTAAATTAACCTATAGAATACAATAACAATAGAGTATCGAAAACGATTTTATATACGTGCGTGTGCGCTGTTACGCCGCGTCTTTACCTTTCATTAGGAAAAAAAAACCCGCGATGGGTGTTACAAAATTAATTTAATATCGTCACAGTTCGCTCGCATCTGTTTATTGCACGCCGTGTACGCGCACGCGCACATTCGGCGTGCGTGTTACATCGTTCTCTTCGATCGCCGAAAAAAAAAAAAAAACGTTTCCACGTAGGCGCGCCGCACGAAAAAACGCGTCGCTATTATATATTGTTCGCGTCGACGTCTATTCCGAAAGTTTTACGCGAAATATTTTCGTCACGTCCTCGAGTTCCGTTAATCCGCATCGGATCGATATATTTACGTATATACGAATCGTCCCACAAATCGCGTCGTACAAATTATAATCGACGGGTTACGACGCCGAACGTCAATTTTCGAGTGCGTACCGCCGCTTGGCCTCGTCAAATCGATACCGTGTTCGTCACGTACTCGCGATAACCGTCGGTCGGAACCGAAAATACCGACCGCGAGCGATCGGCGGTTGGTTTTACGCGCTTCCGTCGCGTCCGGCGGCCGTTCGCTACAGTTGCGTACCGACGACACATGCTCCTCGAACGTACCCGGAACATATTGGTTACACACGTTGCGTGAACGACGGAACGGACGAGAAACGTTCTTCGAACGTACGTCCCGTAAACTTACTTTTGCCGACCGTCACGGGACGACGGGAACGCGCGTAATAAATTTACTCTCGTACCCGTCCCCATCCTCGTAATAATATCGTATTCTGCCGTGCGTGTACGGAACGCGTGCGATCGTATCGAATTACGGGCGCGCGACGTTTTTAATACGGCACGTAATATTCGTCGCGCTCGCCACGAATTACGTTCCCCGCGATTATTATTATTATTATTATTACTACACGCGCGGGCGTCCAAACGAGCACTTGTCGTTCGTTACTCCGCGATTTCCATTTCTCACCAGGCGTTCCGGTTACACCGCGGAACAACCGCCGTTCACGGTTCGTACGCGATAGGTACCCCCGTTTCCGTATGCCGCGTTGTTTAGACTGAACGCGTTCGATACTATCCGACGATAATGTTGACCGAGTACGGGTCGTATCGAAAACGCGTTCGACGTATACACGTATTGATATTTATTGCGAAACGTATGATATTATTTTTCGTGGCGCGAGCGTGCCGCGGCGATAAACGCGTTTAACAAAACTATTTTTATATATTGTTCGGTATAATGGGCCGTCCCGCTGACGTATAATACCGGTCGAGTAAAACGACACGGAACGCGAAATCGGGCGTCGAAAACGCGCGCGTCGGTATTTCGTTTAAACGCAATTTACGTAACGAACGACGGGCACTTAACGCAAATCACGAGGCGCGCAAATGATATTTTAGATTGGTAACGAGACGGGGGATTATCTATTCGAAGGACTACTATTCGGTTCCACACGAGCCGGATCAACGGAGCACGTTCGAACGGGCAGCGAGTAGGAACAGTACGCACGCGGCGCTGATCGAATTATTATCGCGACGACCGCCGCCAGCTGTTGCCGTTTCTTTATCGGCCAACACGACCGCCGATTTCGGCCGTAGGCGCAACGGCGCGCGCGCCGCTCCTGCGGACACGACGTCCCTGAAACCAACACGCGTAAGTCGGAATCGGAGTGGTTTGATAAACGCGTATACGATACCCAGGGCCGTACGCCGAATTTTCGCTGCCCGAATACACGTACAGGGTGCTCGGGACGTCGGGTATCGCGGTGGACAGGACGACCGGCGCGGTTCCGCTGCCGAAGTTGACGACGACCAGATACGTTTCGTGGCCCGGCAACGATCTACAGCGGTTAACCCGGTTAAAATAACCCGGCGGAATGTTTTACCGTAACCGTCGTCCGATTGTCGCTAACCTTTGGATTATATAGACGTCCTCGGTAACGTTGTACGTCCGGAGATCGCCGTATTTCAGCGTGTCGGTCCTACGAAGTGCCGCCATTTTCTTGTAAAAATTGTAATTGCTCGTCGGTATTTTCTTCTGCGTTTCCACGTTCAGTTTGTAGTAATTCGGGTTGACCGGTAACCACGGCCGTTTCGCTTCGGTGAACCCTTCGGAAAACACGTTACGTGTTTTTTTACAAAACTCGTACCGGCTTTTCGCCGTAGCACCCTTTTCACCCACACCCGATCCCGAGGGATAGGCAACAACAGGCGGGAAAACGATAACGATTCGACTTTATGGCGAAAGACGAAACAAAGTTCGGATGTTACGAGAACACCGCGAGTCCTCGGCGTCGTCTACGCGTTTTCGACGTAGAAAAATGCCGGTAAACACGACGTGTCCTACCGAAGCATTTGCGGATCTGTCCGGGAAAAGCGTTCGCGGACGAAAATATATATATAAAAGACGGCGTTAGGTCGCCAAATGTCGACCGACGATGTTTTATATTTAACGCGGGAGAGACCGGTCGATCGGGGGTAATGTTGTTCGCGGCCTGATCGTCACCTGCGTTGGTCTCGCCGTTCCATTGCATGGGACTCCGCGCGAAATCCCTGCTACCGATGTTCCTCCGACCGGCCGAGTCGTACGCGTCTTGGATTTCGTCGTCCCTCACGTAAGTGTTCTCCATGCCCAATTCGCTGCCGTAATACGTTATGTCGACACCGGGCAGCGCTAGTTTCAGCGCCGTGAACACTTGCACCATTTCGGCGCCGTATTTCGACGCTACCCTGTCGACGTCGTGGCTTTCCATCTGTAATCCGCCCGCAACCGTCCCGATCACGGGCGTAATCCATCGGTAATACACAATATAAGCAAACAAACCCTTACCGCCCAATTCGGCGTGTTGTTCGCCGGTATGACGTCGAACCAAAATTTGATGGCCCTGTCGACGGACTCGACGAAACGGTTTTTATCTACTTGGATCATCAAATGATAGTTGACCGGTATTTGTACTCCGGGGTTCACGGCGGTCCCGTAGTACGGTCTCAGGGAATATATGCACACGTGGTAGTGCGCTTCCGCGACCAAAAGCCTGCGAGAAACGGGAGACAGTGGCGATCAGCGAACGTTTCGCGGTTCGTCGGGACTCGGGGACACGGGGCAGGTCCGATTTTAAAATATCGAAAAATACCTCTGGAACGTGTTCGTCCTCTTCGAGTAATCGTCCGCGTACTTCCTCCATTCGATGACCGTGTCGATGACTTCCGGCTGATCGTACGTGTATTTGTGCACCAGAGAGTAGTACACGGGCCACTTTTCGCGGCCCACCGAACGCGGTTCGTCCGGAAAGTCTTTGTTCTCGTACAGTTTGCCCACCATGCTGTATCGGAAACCGGCCACGCCTTTGTCCAGCCAAAAACGCATGATGTTCTCGAAACGAAAAAAACACGACGGATTATACGGCGTGCCCTCCCGTACCGATCGTTTATCTGCGCGCGCGTTTTAGCTTTTACTACTCACTAGAAGCTCATTGTGCACTTCGGGATTCCTGAAATTGAAATCCGGTTGCCTGTCGTTGAACTGATGTAAATAAAACTGTTTTCGTTCGGTGTTCCACGTCCAAGCGGGACCGCCGAATTTGCTCAACTGTCATCAAAACGAAACGGCGAAAACGTTACGCGCGACACGTGTACGAACAACAGAATATTATTAATATATATATATATATATAGTATCGAGGGGGAGGATAACTGAGTCCGATTAACGTTTCGGTTTTTCGGTAAATTCCCCGCTCCGGACGGAAATACGTTTGGCCAAAGGAAATCGGGCGAAACGCGCCGCGCACCGTACCCAATTATTCGGCGGCGCCGGCGCGATCGACGAGTCGTTGTTCAGTTGCTCTTGGTTCGAAGCGTTACGCCACACGTAGTAATCGCCGTACCGGACGTCGTTTTTGATCGACTTCGAGAACCATTCGCACGTGGAACTCGAATGGTTCGGCACGAAGTCGAGTACGAGTTTCAGCCCTGCGCGAACAACGGCAACCGTATTGGATAGACCGCTGGATAGGGATTGACGGGGCCCATACGTTACCCCGGTCGCGCATTCCCGAAATCAATCCGTCGAAATCCGCCATGGTACCGAATATCGGGTCGATCGTCGTATGATTGTCCACGTCGTAACCCGCGTCGTTCATTGGCGATTTGAAAATCGAGTTTATCCACACTATCTCTACGCCGAGGTCGACGAAATAATCCAATTGTTGGGCGATACCTGCGCGCGGAACGGAAGTAAACGCGTGTAAATTTCCCTGTACGACTCGGCGGTCTACTCGGTGTACCCCGTAAATCGCCGATCCCGTCGCCGTCGCTGTCCTTGAACGATCTCGGGTACACTTGGTAGATTATTTTGTTCGACCACCATTCGTCGTCGTTCGGGCTCGTCGTCGGATACAGGACGTCGGCCGCGGCGGCCGTGAAGAACGCCGCGAATGCCAGCAAGGCGCGCGGACGGAACTCGGCGGTCATTTCGTTTTCACCCGGCGTGTCCGAGCGTGAGAAAGCCTTTTTACCTGTAAATTACGTACCGTGGGGGGAGGGACAATGAATCGGACAACGGCGCGACGTTTTCTACTACAAACGGTTCCGACTAGTGGCTACCCCGACGCGCGTACGTCGCGAAAATTGACGGAAGGTCCGAAATTCGTCGAGCTGGGAATCGTGAATTCGAGAACGAATCATTTCCGTCGGTTTTTACACCGACACGCCGATTATGTAACGAGTTATCGTTTCCCCGTAACTGTTCGAACGTATTTTGTCGACGGCGCGACGACGAATCGCCCCAATCGAACGGAACGTTTTTGATATAAACGACTACGGTTTCGGTTCGTTCGCTTTACGTAAAAACCCCCGAATACGTTTCCAATTATCGAACGCGATTGTTATAAATAAAATCACGTTTCGGCGTACGCTTGTTCCACCGAGTATAGTACGCGAAGAAACGAAATGTATTCGTGGCGATTGTGTCTTACCCAGCGGCGCGCGATTCAGCGACGCCCAATTGAAGTTCCCGACGAGAAGCGGCTGTTTGAGAAAATGACGGGCGAAACGTGGAGTCGACTGAAAACGCGAAAAATGCCGCCAAACTACGAGACACAATATACGCGCGACGAAAAACAGTAACGGCGCGTCTGTTACGAATATTCCGTATTTATACGAATTCTCCTACGTTATTCTCATAACGATAAGGGCCCGAAACAAAAAAGTCTGAAAATTCTAATACTTAAAATAAACACAGAACCGTGAAGTAGCTATACAATTTTATTAGAAAAAAAAAACATCTACCGATTACGTTGATTTCTCGTGTTTACACGCGTAATATCGAATATGTTTGTTCGTATAAAAAAATTACCGCGTGTTTAAAGAACGATCGATAACGATCGAACAATTACGCCGTGTCGACCGAACGAGTCCTGCTGCACTTTCGAGTCTACGAATAAATTAGAGGACACGTTCTTCATTCGATAACGCTGTTGATTCGACACTTCGTCAGATTGCGCGCCGTGTTACTTAACGGGCGATCGCGTTTAAAACAATAAGGTACGCACCGTCGAAAAACCACTCGTGTTCCCGACCAAAGTGTTACGGGCGTATTCGCGGCGAAAATTATCGGCAAAGAAAATAGCCGACGGCTATAGGAATTAAACGCGTGACTCTAACCGAATATTCGCTACGGAAACGAAATTACTTACTAAATGACGGGTCCCATCGACAAATACTGGTGGTGGGGTGAAGGGGGGAGGCGATCGGAAATTTGGTACTTGGGGGGATCGCTCGTACATAATGCCCACTCGATAGTCTTACGATAATTTCTAGACACGAGAAAAAAAGAACCGTTACCGTGTTCAAAAACTAACTTCTAACCACGGTGTCCGAAACGGTTTCTGACGGTAATAATCGCCCGTGTACCGAATAATTTCGAATTACCGGCGATTGGCGTTCCGAAAATAGCGTACGGTTATTCCCGACGCGACAACGCCGCTTATATATATATATAAGAGCCGCTCGCGATAACGGCTCGCCTGCCGCGATGTTCCCATTAGGCGTTCGTCGTTTCAGACGATAAATGCGTGCACACGTCTACGGTTAGTGCGTGCGTGTGTCTGTGTGTGTGTGTGTACACACGCCCGGGCGGCGATAATTAATCCCCGACGTCGGCCGTTCGAGAATCTCGGCCGGCCCGACCGCGCTGAAGTGCTCATCCGCGATCGCCGATTTACGACGTTCTGGCGCGTTATGTGTTTATCGGGCGACGACGCGAGAGCGAACCGCGCGTCGGTTTGCGCGAACTCGTTATCGACGGCCACTCAAACGTTACGACGTGTTTGGGGTACGGTTCGGTTACGGCGTCGCCAAACCGAAGAATCCCGCGCGCCGAACGCCTTTCGTCGGCCGTTGTCCATTACGAACGTGGACGAACATTTCGAAAATCGCTCCGCCGATAGGATCGCGCGCCGTCGATTTAAAAAGCGACCGACTGTGTTCGCCCGGCATTCCGCCGAGTAAACCAACCGCCCGTCGTCGGCAATGTATTCGGCGAATACGTCGTTTAAGGGGATGGGCCGAGTAACTAACGCCGACTCGGAGATTCGCGTTCGGGACGTCGAGGCGATAAGAAAAAGTCGTTACGAATTGCGTCGCGCCAACCAAACCGGTCACCTGCGCCGCGTGGTAAGCTCCGTGAACGCGCGCTGGCCGCGGTCGATAATTGCTATTTCGTCGTAACGGTGAATTATTATTATTCATTTCCCGAACGATTTTTCGCCGTCCCAGTAGACGACGCGGTGGCTGTGCAAAACAAGAAGAACGCAATACGCGGCCTCACGACATTGTCACGTCGTGTAATAAGGTACAATTATTAACAATACGATTTCCCCTTCTTTTGTGTATCGGACTTTTATATTATTGCTTTTTTTTCTTCTTGACGTGGTACATTACAATATTCAATTATTATGGAACGTGGGACAGTGACAGTAAAACGCGCGTCGTTATTGTATTATTGTATCGCGTGGTAGTGGCCACGGACCATTATTTCGTAAACATTATCGTCGTGGCCGGTCCGTCACACGGTGTTTTTTTTTTCACGAATTTTTATCTACGTACGCGTGCGTGCGTGCGTGCATGCGTCGCGGGTATTGGCCGATTACCCGAGAAAATCGTAACAGATATCGGTAACGGCGCGAGTCCCGAAATCGTTCCGGCCGATTAACCTTTTTTCGACGATTTTTAACGAATTTTCGTTTTTTTTTTTTTTTTTTTTTT